>MU188424.1:0-24960 GCA_016904865.1 Pissodes strobi | reverse complement strand
TATGTTTTAAAATATCACTAGCCATAAGTATGTTAGATCATGTGATTCTCCGCCACTGGTTCTCCCAATGCGACGCTGGCTTAGAATAACAATGTCAGCACCTGGCCTGTGAATATTATAAGATTAAGAATTTGTCAACGTTGCAGTTATTGGATAAAGCAGAGTATGATTTGATATCTCGGCAGAGAAGCTTGTATTTAATCGTAATAAATCGAGTTTGGAGCTAATTTCTACATTATTTCTAGTTTAATTAAAATAAAAGTACATAAAAGCTAACAAGTATAATATGATACAAACAATCATTGTGAAATAATATCTAACATAATTATATCGTTTAGGATCAGTAATTACGGTGCTATTATCAACCTTCTACAAGACGTTTTAACCAAGTTAAAATTTATTCATTTAAATTTTTCATTTCCTTCAGTTAAACTATCTTTTCGTTAGCATATCATCTACATAAAATGGTAGTTTAAGGGCACAAATTTTAATGAGTAACTGGTAAAAGTGCAAATTAAAAATCTCAAGGTGATAACTTAATGAGAAACTAATTGTGCTAAAGTTGAAATAATTTACCTTTTGAAAATTTGCTTTGAAAGCTGGAAGCACGATAATGTTATTCACTTATGTTTACTAAAAGGTTATGCGGTGCCTTTTGCTTTCATATCGTTTTCAATGCGTCTAATTAATCTTGATGTCAACTTGAGCACCCTCATCGTAAGAGGATTTTTATTAAAAAGTTGTCATCGGCAATGGCTTGTCTCCCAGTAAACACCTCAACAATACGACAAAGATCTTCTTCAGGCTGTTATGAGGTTTTCTCGATCTCCATCAATAAAAGCGAAAAGCCTGTTTCCTCGCAATGAAATATTCCATTCTTATTGCACAGTCGACATCAATGAAGATTTTACTTCAATTCAAGCAACAGTAAAGTTCTTTAGTCAAAAATCTAATTGTTATATCGGGGAATATAATTGAGTAGCTTTCAAGCTGACAATCTGTAAAATGCTTCTAAAATCGTATAGAATTTGAATAATTTCTCGGAGATATTTCAATTCTACTGTAAAATGTGATGAATTTTTGTGGGCGGTTTTCAAAAATATTAAAACGTGACGTGTCTAAATTGTGGAGACCATTTAATAATAAAAAATAAATTATAATTTGAAAATTTTCCGAGAAATTAATAATAAACATTTTTCCATTCGTTGGCTTACGCTGCAAAATGGTGACATATTAAAGATGTGGAAACAAATAAAAAATGAAAAATAATTTCAGCATAAAAGTCCCAAGATACAAAAGCACTCTTGATAACAAAGCATAATAAGAGAAATATGTGTTTAAAACAAAAGTTGAATTACGTCGACCAAGATTTAGGGAAATATTATGATTTTCTAGGGCGTGCTCTTTTGCACTCACAAGTCTGCCGCCCTCCCAAAAAATTAATGATATCGACTTTGAAATAATTTGAACCCTGGGGTTATTATTTATTACCATAACTCACGAAAGCCTCAAAAGCAATGTGTTTTTCTCAAAGGGTGAGTTGAATAAAATAAAAATATTTCGTGCTTTACAGAAACTTATCAATACCTCCGAGTATTTGATTTAATTTTTTTAAATATTTCTGACTACTGGATCTTAAGGAACAGTCGCCATGGAAATTCCTGAGGGGTTCGAAATCATATGCAGCAGAAATCCATAAAATTATTGTAAGGACATTTAAGGCAAGTCGATCTCGTGAGTTCATATTTTCTCTTTAAATTCGCAATCCAAATGTAACGACTGCAAAATGTAAAAAACCCTCACAGAATAAATCATTAGAGACGCTTTATGTTTTTTACTTTTTAATAATCTTATTTCCAAAGACGTATTTCTCGATGTATCTGCTAAAAGCTTCTTCGAACAGGATATTTCGCGCCGCTTATTTTCAAGTATTAATTAATATCCTATAGAGCATGTCTCAAATTAATGATGAGCGTATTGGATTCGTAGAAATTATAGTGGAGAAAATACGTAGGCAAAGATTTAGGCGGTTCTTTTGATTAAAGTATATAACCAAATGAGTAGATAGACAAGCAGAGTGCTGGCTCAAATTTCATGACTTTCCCATGTAAATCTCCACAAGAAAATTTAAGGTTCAAGCGATGCCGAATATATAAGACTGCGGCACCTTGCGCAGCCATGACCTCATCTCACGACCGTGCGAACCAATAGGGACACCGCCTCGCACGGCGCACCCCAAACTTGACTAGTAATAGGTTTGTTCTAGCAGCGATTTCAAACGGTTCCAAACCGTACGGAGTTTGCGCATAGCCATATAAGCGACGCTTATATCGTTATGCGCAAACTCCGGACGGTTTGAAACCGTTTGAAATCGCTGCTAGAACAGACCTATTATTTTCTAGCTTATGTCAGCTGTCAATTTTGACACATGTCATCTGTCATTTGTCATTTTTCAACCAACTGGTCTCTATGTTTTTCGTACGCGTTAACCCGGAAAAACCCGGAAAAAAACACAAGTTACGAAAACTGCAACTTTGCCTCGGAACCGAACAGATATTCTCAAGAAACGACCAATGCAACGAAATACGGACATGAATATAGGAACCCGGAACGTCCTGAGTTGGTACAGACCTGGGGATTCCACTAGTGCTGTGCAGCAACTAGAAAACATAGGAATGGACATAACAGCTGTCCAAGAAGTAAGATGGCCAGATAATGGAAGTATAAAGATTAGCAAATCCACCGTGTTTGTCAGCGGGAGTAACGATGGAAGCCACAAGTTTGGAACTGGTTTTGTGATCAGAGATGAATCCATAATGTACTAGATTTCAAACCAATAAATAAGAGACTGTGCTACATCAGAATAAAGGGGCTATGGTACAACATATCCATCATTTCAGCACACGGACCAACAGAGGACAAAGACGAAGACACCAAAGACGATTTCTACGATGCGCTGGAAAGAGCTTTAGGGAGCATGCCAAAACATGACATGCGTATGGTATGCGGCAATCACAGCCTCCATAACATATCCATAATGGGCAACCGTTAATAGAAACTGTAGCAAGCAATACCATGCTGATCAAGTCAACTATGTTCCAGCATAAGGACATACACAAGCAGACGTGGATATCAAACGACCACATCACCCGTAACTAGATCGATCATATGATTGTGGACGCCAGACATGGCAGTAACATCATGGACGTGAGAAGCCTCAGAGAGGTAGATGGGGACTCAGATCATTACCTGGTCAGAGCGAGTGTCAGGACCAGATTATCAACACACAAATATAATAAATCAAACATGAGTACTCAATGGAACCGACAAAAATACAGCAATATAGACACCAAATAGAAAGATCCCTGAAGTAGAATACAATGACATTGAACAGTTATGGGGGAAAACATTTGAAGTAATGAAAAAGACAGCGGAAGAGGTCTTCAGAAGAAGTAAGAGAAAGAGGACAAAAACATGGTATGACGAGGAATGCCGACAGCAACTGGAAAAAAGATAATCGGCGAGAAATAGATGGATCCAAGTGCAAATGAATGAAAGTAGAAGAGAATACGAAGAGTGCCGAAAAGAAACAAGAAGAGTAATAAGAACAAAGAAAAGAATGTACGAGCAGTAAAAATATGAAGCTGTGGAAAGAGATCGACCTAAGCCAGGATCAAGGGAATTTTACAAAGCCATCTCCTCGGAGCAAAAAGGATATAGGATCAAATCCACACAAATATTAAGAAATAACCAGGAGCAGTTGATAGTCGGCAACGAGGAACTGATCGAAGAGTGGAGAAAAGATTTTAAGGAGCTTCTAAACATAACTCATGAAAATACACACAAGGAAGAAACATATATGACAGCAGATTTCCCAGACGACGAAATTGCACAAATTAATAACGCGTATATGGCGAAATGAGGAGATACCAACAAGTATCATTGTACCTATTCATAAGAAAGGGGATAAAGTGAAATGCTCCAATTATAGAGGAATCTCCATAACAAACACCGCATACAAAATCCTGTCAAACATACTGCTTAGCAGACTAAACCCCTATGTTGAAAGCGTCCTAGGAGATTATCAAGCCGTATTTAGAACGCACAGATCTACGATAGACCAGCTATTCACATTAAGACAGCTCCTGGAGAAATGATGGGAATATAACACACCCATACACAACCTTTTCATAGACTTCCAACCAGCTTATGACAGCATAGAAAGGAACCAAGTATGGAATGCGATGCCAGAGCTCTCGATACCAAGAAAATTGATTCGAATGACACAAGTGTGCATGGAGGACGGAGTATCAAAAGTACGTGTCAACAACAAACTCTCTGGCAGTTTTGAAATAAAAAACAGGCTCAAGCAAGGTGACGCCTTATCACATGTGCTTTTCAATCTTGTCCTAGAGAAAGCAGTGAGAGAAGCCGGAGTAAAAACAGAGTTACTTACAGCACAAGGACCTAGACTGCTGCTGGCATACGCAGATGATATTAACGTGGTAGGAAGATCCACAATCTCCGTAAAAGAAACGTCCAACAAAGTTGAAAGAGCCACGAGTAGGGTAGGGTTAATAGGGAAAGAATGAAAAACGAAATACATGTGCGCAAACCGAACACAAAGGCGAGATAGATTAGGCCAAAACATCACATTCGGCACCCTCAATTTCGAAACAGTGAAACGCTTCAAGTATCTGGGTGCAATAATCACCGCAGATAACGACATCACGGAAGAAATAAAGAGCAGGATACAATCGACAAGCCGATGTATGTTCGCACTGGAAAATCTGATGAAATCGAAAAGTCTTACAAGAACATCGAAAATGAAAATCTACAAAGCCATTGTCCGACCCATACTAACATATTGGTCTGAGGCGCGGACCATGACAAAAGAGAACGAAGAAAACTCTGGCGATTTGAGCGTAAGATTTTGAGAAAAATTTTCGTACCATACCACGACACTACCACAAATGAATATAGAATGAGAACAAAAAATGCCGAAATTAGGAGATTATATAAGGATGGGGATGTGGTACAAGAAATCAATGGACAGACTAAGATGGGCAGGTCATGTGCATAGACTGCAAGATGAGAGACTGGTGAAGTTGTTATGGGAAGAGGTTCCTACGGGAAGAAGACCACCTGGACGACCCAGAATGCGATGGAGAGACAGCATTGTGTTTGATCTACAAAAAATTAACATCCCCTTCGAACATAGAATGATGGAGGATCGAAACACCTGGAAAAAAGTTGTACAGTCAGCCAAGACCCACCCAGGGTTGTAGTGCTACTTGATTGATTGATTGTTAACTCAAAAGCTCGATCATCGTCATCACCTTCGTTGAACATCTGAAATGTTTTCAAAGCCTTAATATAAGCTAAATATAGATCCTCTTCTGACGTCAGATTCATAATGTAAGTGCCTGAATATTTTTGAAGTGAAAGTTCTTTAGCGAGTGTAAAGTCAGAAAAAATTAAACGCTTATTAAAGTGAAACCCCCCTTTAATTAAGCATGTTCCAGTATAGCTAGACGGTTAAATTTTCAGGACATGTAGCCGGGGTAAAATGAGGATCTTGGACGAAAACTGCTCCTCGAAAAAATTGAAAAAGGTAAAAAAAAATTCTGAAAGTTAATAAAAGTATTATAAAATGATATTTAAAAAAAATAAAAAATAGAGAAACGCGGTTTTCAGTGAAAAAAAATGCGAAGGAGTTCAACTACGAGGTCGGGAATGGCAAAAATGGGAAGAAAAAATATGCTTTATGAAAAAAAACAGGAAAATTTTTGAAAAAATGGAATAAATTCAAAAAATTGTAAGAAATGTTCGGAAAGTTAATAAAAGTATTATAAAACCAAATAAGAAAAAAATAATAAAAGAAATTGTTCGGAAAGCTAATTAAGTTATTATAAAACGAAATAAAAAAAATAATTAAAAAAAATCCGGTTTCCGGCAAAAAAAGGGAAAAAAAACCAAGCGTTTCACAAGTTTCACTTCAGTTGTGTGCTTATAAAGGTGAGGCACATATATATTTTAATTATTTAAATTAATAAAAGTTTTGGAGTCTTGTGGGGATCGATTACGCAACTTTTCGACTGCCGGGCAAGCCTAATAACCATTGACGAACTTGTAAATATTCGTTTAAATGTTGTACTTTGAATCTAAATCAAATCGGTTTGCATCAGTAAGATATTAATTCAATGTACCCCGACGGCAAACCGACTGAGCATCACCATTTAAAAATAAAATCCAAATTAATATAATTAAATTAAGCTTCTCGGTGCGGCAGCGGCAGGAATCGAACCTGAAGCCATTAGATCGAGACCTTGAAAACCAGCTTAGACCTTAAAATGGGAACGTCGCAAAATTTGAGCCCGTATTCTGCTTGCCTATCTACTCAAATGCTTATGAAGTCCGTGGAAACTTCATTAGCACAAATTTCGAATAAGTTTATTCAAGTTAAAGGAAAGTAACGCGTAAATAATACTTAGGGCGTGATATCCTCGTATACAGGGTTATCCATTATAAACGGACACCACCCTTAACTTGGATATTTTTAAAGATAGAGAGATAATTTTTTATCGACTTGTAAGTAATCATCTTAATTTTGTTATTAGTAATGAAAATATGATACAGGGTGGCCCATAAGCAAACGCCAATATAAAGTTACACTTTTTTAAATGGAACACCCTCTATATTATGGCATTTTTTGATTCTACTTGAAAAACTAAGCATATTTTACGTATGATGTTATACCTGTAGAGTTAGTAGTTTCACAGTTATAAACGGTTGAAAATCGATACTTTGGCTACTTTTTACCTTGGTAGCAAGAAGACCATTAAAAATGGAGTAAAATTAATTTCACACTCCTATCTTAACGTTTCAAGAGCTATCTGATGGGACCTACCGAGGTGCCAGATTTGGTACTCATGATTCCGCCTGCCAGTCAGCACCATCAAAGAGCTCTTGAAAAGTTAAGATAGGAATGTGAAGTTCATTTTACTCCATCTCTAATGACTTTCTTGCTACCAAGGTGAAAAGTGGCCAAAGTATCCCTTTTCAATGTTTATAGCTGTAGAACTACTAACTCTAGAGGCATAACATTAGGTATAAAATATGCTTAGAAATTTAAGTAGAATAAAAAAATGCAATAATATACAGGGAGTTGCATTTAAAAAACATAACTTTATATGGGCGTTTGCTTATGGGACACCTTGTATAATATATTCATAACTAGTAAAAAAATTAAGATGATTACCTACAAGTCGATAAAAAAATTAGCTGTCTATCTTTAAAAATAACCAAGTTAAGGGGGGTGTCCATTTATAATAAATAACCCTGTACAGGGTTATCCAACAAGGACTAGACAAGGCGATTTTTTTACTTTCCCTGTACTTTTATAAAAAAAAACTGAAATAGCCATCTTATATAAATTTCTCCCGCGAATTCGGATATGTTCAGCAAAAAACAATTGAACATCAAATAAAAATGCTAGGGGACACTTTGATATTTTTTAAATGGAACACCCTGTACATTACTACATTTTTGGACTCTCTAGAAAAATCTAAACACATTTTGTGTATAATATCCTATACCTATCTTTTAGCTGTTTACCAAATATTGACAGTTGAAAGTCGGACATTTTGACACTTTAACAGGCTCTTAAATCTAAACCACACAAGATCAAAGAAAACGGTTTGCACATTCCTATCTTGGGTTTTCATAAGCCATCGAATGATAGTAACTTTGAATTTGAACGGAGGTTTAAAAGTTCCGGTTAGTTTTATCCGCAGGTTAAATTCGAAGATATCGTCATTCGATAGTTTATCAAAACTTAAGATAGGAATGTGCAAACCGTTTTCTTTGATCTCGTGCGGTTTAGAGTTTAGAGCCTGTCAAAGTGTCAAAATGCCCGACTTTCAACTGTCAATATTTGGTAAACAGCTAAAAGATAGGTATAGGATATTATACACAAAATGTGTTTAGATTTTTCTAGAGAGTCCAAAAATGTAGTAATGTACAGGGTGTTCCATTTAAAAAATATCAAAGTGTCCCCTAGCATTTTTATTTGATGTTCAATTGTTTTTTGCTGAACATATCCAAATTCGCGGGAGAAAATGACATAAGATGGCTATTTCAGTTTTTTTATAAATGTACAGGGAAAGTCAAAGAATGGCCTTGTCTAGTCCTCGTTGGATAACCCTCTACAAAAATACGCTAAATTTGCCTTTAGTGAGACTTTATTTGATTCTTTCAACTTCATGAAACCATCACTAAGTTGTTCTTTATGTAGGCGTTATATTGGATTCTGTTCTAAGAGTGACAAAAAATCAATAAAAGCCCCTTTTTGCTATGGATATGACAGCGCCGCATAATAAATACTGCAAATATTAACCCAAGTTTACCCGTGCCAGATAAATTATATTTATTTAGTTTCTTTGTAGTTGGATATTTCGAAATCAGCAATTTTTCTAATACGTCCATTAGATCCAGGATAATGATGGATTCAAGCGATCGAAACATTAAAGTCAAAATCCTTTCGATCAAAGCGTATAATAAAATTAGTTTCTCTATTTTTACCGCTCAGCTCTTTTTCTCTCTTTTTTATTAAAAGCCTTAAACAATCATTTTATAAATAATTTAATTTATTTATGTTTACTGTTCTAATACGTTGTTAAAACTTGTTTTTTAATGTTGCATTTTTGATGAAACATGGAATGGTTGTTGCAAGACGATAAATGTTTGGTGTTAGTATTTTTTAACGTTTTGTTCCTTTTCTATAGAGTATCATGGAAAATGTTTTCTAAATTATTATTTATCTCTTTTTTTGCTTTTATCATCTTAATTTCATTTTATTTATCATGCTATGAGTTAATTGTTATTCCTATAATACAGCGAGCGTAAAAAAGGTCAACTATATGGAAAACCTTTTTGAACACGAGGTAATGTTTGTATAAAAATATAAGGGGTGAAAAAGTGGAAATATAAGAAAATACAATTTGAGAAGCTTTTTCAAGGTCTAGTTGCAATTTATAATATAAGAAACTCAGTTTTTATATTGTATTGTTTGGATATGGCTTTCCAAAAGTGGGACTGGACGAGATTTAAGGCTGGTTATGATTGGTTGCGAAAGTTTCCGAGATCGAAGCTTTATATTATAATATACTTGGCCAGGCTATTCAAACATAATACTTAAAATTATTGTCTATATAGTAATATAAGCTCCGCCTACAACAATTACGCGTCGTATTAGGCCATTACGCATTACGATCACGTCTTAAGAACGACACCGTTAAAGAAACTTTCAGACAAAGAAGCTTTACACTTAAGTGGGTCTTATTCGGTTTAATGCAAATCTCGACTTTACGACGTATAAACGAGAACTAATCGTTTCAACCCAATAAATCAATTATAGCGCAGTACTATAAGCCCAGACCTTGCCGGTTATATGTCATATTAGAGAATTTATGGGTGAATTTAATAACAATAGGTATATGCTTGATTGGATTTTATTACTTTATTTAGATGCGAATCTGAAATTCCACCCATTTAAGCTCCGCCCCCATTAACAGCATGTCCTGTAATGCCAGCAGGAAAATGCCTCTAAAATAACATCGGCATTATATGGAAATGAATATTTTTAATGATTAATGTACATCATCTGCCAACAAAAATCATACAAAACTATTGCACAGCAATATAAGCTCCGCCCCCGCTAAATATTTATCATGTGTGTTAAACAGAATTCCTGATTGGCTTTATTTGGATTTGATGCGAATTGGAACTCTAATACATATAAATGCAAATTGATTATTTAAAAATCGTAAAGGTGGAGCCTTATGACTTACGTTATTTAATTAGGGGTATAAATCCAATCTAATAACCTGAGACTAATAAATTATTGTGCGGCATCTTAAATAAATAAACTTTCCGCTTTACGTGAGACTTAATCTCCTAAAAAGAATAAAGGAATTGCATGTTATATGTGATGTCATCAGAAACTCTTTTAACAAATCCAATTCATTTTATTCTTTTCAAATTTGCTGTCGAGACCATAGACATTGACAGATTTGTCATTTGATTCTTCAAAATATTTAATATCACATAACTTTACAGGAAAACTCATACCTGTTGTGTTGAATAATGTGGAAAAATGCGGGAATGATGAGATTTGATTGGGGAATGTTTTAACAAGACACAGTGCAGATGTTACAGCCCACATAAAAAAACACTGATCTTAGTTTTTCACATTGATAACGGCCCTCTTTCTTTCTATGAAATATGGTAGCTTAATGACGAACCCTAATAGGAGTGAATTTATTCACAATAACTTCCAAATAAGTGATTTTCTGTAATCCCCAACCTGAAATTAAACGAATATATTAGTATGTAATTAAAAATAATGGTTGCTTGTATATGTTTGTTTCGCAATGGCAAAAATTACATGTTTCCTGTAGTCAACCTATCTGAATCTTTTTCCTGGAATTCTGTTGTCTGCACCATCATTTTCACAATAAACCATTCGAACATAACTCCAAATCTGAAGACACATCTATTATTTGGTTAGGTGTATTGAACGATTTTTCACTGTATACTTCAGATGATGGCAGTACATATAAACCAGAGACTTCCATATTGACTTTAATGACCCAATGACTTGCTAGCAGGTTACCCAACAAACCCATCACGTTGTTTTTAACATCATTGAAAAACAATGTGTAGTTAATATGGTCATTGTTTGGGTATACTCTGTAACTAGGTATTCTGCATTTGAATACACTCTGAATCAGCTGGGCATTGAAGGAAAATGAAATAACCAAATTATTTCGGTGTTGGAGGAGTGTTCTTTCGTGTCGAACAATCTGATTTATTGGAATGTTTACATTGTATGATGTGCACGTGTGCATACTCAATGTCAAGATGCCCGAATCTACTGTTGCACGTTTGGCGACTGGCCTGTTTCCTACGTTTCTCATTGGACATGACCCCATTTGATGGCGACGCATGTTGTAAGTACGCGTAAATGTTTTGCAACACTTTTCACATTGATAAAACATTATAGTATGTAATAATATGTTTAAATCAAAATATACCTTGCTTACTAGAGAACAAGACAATAACTGATCTCTGTATTATTAAACCTTTTATATCCACCACCACCACAATATATTTCTGAAGGTGATGTGACGTCACACTAAAACTTCCAAGGCCAACTCAAAGTCATTCAAGGTCAAATGTGTGATCTACAAATATCCACAAGGACACTCGAGGTCGATGTCACTGGAAAATATCTCAAGGGCACACAAAGTTAAGTTGCATGTCCTTAACTGACTTTCAAACATCATGAACAATAACCCTCTGCAAACAGTCCCAAGTGTGTTCAAGGTCATATACACTTGGAGCAATCCCAAGGTCATATGCATAACCATCAACAAAAAACTCAAGTGCATTCAAATTATCTCAATGTCATTCAAGGTAAAAGACACCACAAAACAATCCCAAGGGTGTTCAAGGTCATACACGTTTGGAACAATTCAAGGTCGAATACACCCATTGCCAAGTGGGCTATCTCAAGGTCACCAGGGAGAATTGAACTCGTCTATAGCCCCAAAGAGAACCGACCACGGCTACCCCCAAAGAGAATCAACCCGGGCCTATAATTTCTACTAGCCGTGTCCATTTTACGTAACAACATAAGCTCCGCACTCTCCATTTATGGCCAGCAATATAAGCTCTGCCCTGATTGTTTTACTTAGCAACATAAGCTACGCCGTCATTATTTTACTTAGCGAGATAAGCTCCGCCCTTCTCCATTAATGTTTAGCAATATAAGTTCCGCCCACGACAATTGTGCGTTATGTGATTTAACCAGGTCAAGGCCTTTATATCCACATTCGTCACAGCAAAATAGACGGATGGTGTCGTATTGAAGGAATTTATGCTTATAATTAATTAATTGTCGTTCTTACGCTACCTTCAACATATGTGTGTTTAGATATAATTGCTTTAAAAAAAATCTAAAAGAATGGGTTACTCTGTATTTGAAGCAAATATACCGAAGAATTTATCGACATATGGATAGACATTTTGATCAAGCCTAATTAAATCTTGCCAGTCTCAGATTTGCGAAGTCATAATCGAAAAGCGTCATCGTTATTATTATTACTGTTGCTTCTCTTTAATTATTTGTGTTCTACTTTAACACTATGTTTTTCATGTCAGCTGTATTCTTCCTTTTAGATGAATCCCATCCATTTTAGTGTTTTCCCCCTCATTAGGTAACATACAGTGACTTTTTGTGAACCGACAATTTTTTTAAATCGATCTTTTTTCAATTCTTTTCTATAGTTGGGCTTGGATAAGGATGAGGTAGAGACATAGTTTTGAACCGCTTCCGTTTTTATGTTCATTTACAGCGGCGCTTATGGGAATTCCTGTATACTCTTAAATTGTGTTAACACATTTTTTTATATAAAAGATACGTAACAAGCGCGAGTTAGAAATAGAAACACAAGATGAAATTTAAATGAAATTTAGTCAAGTGGATGGGCCAAATTGGGATATCTGTTTCAATGGTCAGAAGGGTTGAGTACGTCCTAAGGGTCTGTTTACCCTCTGTTTAATCCTACGTTTTAAGGAATTTCAAATTAGTCGTTTCAAAGCTGCGGAAATGCGTACTTAAAGGACATATCTTTAATGAAATCCGTCACTTTCAAATGATTAAGTCTAAGTTAATTGATATAAAAAACGGTTTTTCGTCATTCTCAAAAAGGTTCTAGGATGGAGCTAGAATATCTTTTTAGAAAACATAAAAGTCATTAAGCGACATTGAGAAATGGATATTTATTTTACATTGTATAGTTTTTAAATTTCTTCTAAACAATACTCGATTTTCTCTTTAAAAAATTCATAAAATCGAATATTCGCCAGTAATTTTAAATTCCCGAACACAATTTTAGAGTATACGATTCCCACGAATTTTTTACTCACACTATCACCCACACCGTATCTATATCAACATTTCTGCATCTTTTTCTCTGCAAGGTTGCTTGAGGTATTTTGTTTGTGTTTTTTGCACGCTGTATCTTGGTATGCTATCTAATGTACTTTTTATATGATCGAATTTATTCTTATCTTTATAAGGCTTACGTATTGAACACAATAAGGATCAGGATTATGCTGCTGATAATTTTGGTCCTTCGATATGTGTTATAATAGGTTTTGGGTAGTAGAGGTACGGTCATAGCATTGAAATAAAATAACTTTTACGCTTAGCCGTACCTGCCTACTATTATGCTTTTAGATTTTACATTTAATATTTTATAAACATTGAGAATGCATTTACTATATTGAAGCTGAATATATCACACTTGAAATACACATTGACTTTATTATGTGTTTAATGGGATATTCACAGTTTTTATTTTTTTTATTCAATTTTATTCCTTATTTACTTCTCATATAATTATTTGATTGTTTATTGTGTATGTTATTTTACGTTATACAAGGTGTTTCAAAAGTATGGTTACAAACTTCGGGAAGTGATTACTGATATTATTTTAGATTTCCATAAACTATGGTCCTTAGTCGTTTCGTTACGAAGTTACAGGGTGCTAAATTTTAATAATTTAAGTAAATAAATAACTCCGTAATGCGTTAATATTTTTTTCTAAAATTTGAGAAATAAAATAAGCGTTTATTTTCAAAATGTAACGCTTGTCCGAATTTAACCAGTGGCGTCCGTACGAAATGTTTTTATATTTGGTTATGGCAACTTTGGTACGCCACTGACATTTAAAAGATATGTATTTACCCTGTTTTCTTATGTAGAATCACTCCTGAAATTATTCGAACGGTATTTCTGGACACGCTGTAGATTATCAGAACTTTCTATCCCAAAATAACGTCAGGAATCTCTTTCCTCCCGAAATTTGTAAACATACTCTTAAAACACCCTGTAGATTCAGAAAGTGTGTGATGTACCTTTCTAATGGATCTAGCAGCATCATTTATCTACCAAATTTACTCCGGCCCGTATAAGGCAGATCTGATACAGGCAGGTTTAGACAGAACTTATGATATTAGGCAGATATCACTGAATCAGAAAGTCATTGGAATATTTGTCAATTTTATACCAGTGTACTAAATTTGAACCTTGTAGTACATTTTTAATTTTTGGAGAGTTTTTTTGGATACATTTTTATAATTTCAGTCTCTTCCAATTGAAAAAAATATATAAATGTTTATCAAATAAACTTTATTTATTTAGTCGAAGTTTTGTATCAAACACTTATATTTTTTATATAAAATATACTCTCTAAATCACACTTTGAAAGGTGATTTAATTTTATCAGTTTGTTATATTATTTTTACTACAAGCTTAAGACAAAGCAATTGATGTGAATCTTATGAAATAAAACTGGGTTGAAATATGCAAACTTTAGGTATTTAAATCTTATCTTTTAAAGAGGGAAAAAAGGGCCACGCACGTGCCTTAAACAAATATAAATATTTAGTATTGATGAAGTTCTACAATCTAAAAAGGTTATCTTTCAATGCAAAAATATAAAGTTTTTTCGTTTCTTAAGAAACGACTAGGTTGCTGTCAAATGTCATTTATCTTAGTATATCACACACAGTCTGCGTCACAATTTTACAATTTTTATTTAATTTTATTATTCTAATTTTAATTTATTTTTTCTCACAGGGACTAGGTAGTAACGGTCAAAATAAACAGGTAATACAACGATTACATAATGGCTTGTATTTGGAAATTGGGTTTGTTGTGTACTAACAAAAATTCGTGGTAAACACCAGCATGATTTTTTTTATTGTTAGATAATATATGTTTAATAGAACCTTTTTTTGATAATATAGAAATGTAATCTCACAGACTAACTTAAATGTGTCTACGAATAACTTGGTTTATTGGTCATATCAGTGATATGGCTTTATAAATTATTAACAATTTATTAATTTTTTTATTACGCATGCATCATAAACAACGATTATCGCACGCTGCAGCGTGCTTGAAATGATGTTTATGATGCGCGTACTTTTTTAAAGGTTGCTATAGAAACATTTGATCATGTCAAATGTGATAGATTAATATATTCGTCAATATATCCTCTACGTTTAATATTTAAAACATTTTTGAGATTATGATGCATTCGTAATAAAAAAATAGCGTATGATATACGTGTATAAGAGACCTTTAAAGCCCTCGCGACTTACAAAACACTCCGCTGCGCGTCGTGTTTTGAAATATGTCGCGCGTGCTTTAAAGGTCCTCTTATACACTTACATCATAATATACTATTATATATGGCATTACTGTCAATTATAAAAGTTTAAAATATTGGCAAATTAGAGAGCGCGGTTGCCAAAAATAGCTTGGTCTATTAATTAACTTAAAAATATTAAACCGTACTTTGGGAAAATCAAAAATTACTTAAGAAATTATTTTTATTTCTTTGAATATTATATAAAAATATTAGAATATAATACTAATTTTTTCATTCTTATTTTTCGAGTTATATTGCCAGATCTATCCTCTAAACAAGTAGTACAAAATCGTCTTTTTTGGTTTTATTGCTCTTTTTTCTCATCAAACAAATATTAAACTACTTACTTAGATTATTTATAAATATAATGTAGATATTATACTCAACAGAAATAGGCTGTCGTATGATTTTCAAGGAATTTAGGTTTAGGAAAATCTACAAAAAATTAATAATTTTTTAATGATAATTGAAATATGATCTTTTATAAATTCCCTATCGAACTGAGCTCAGTTTACTTGATCCTCGCGTCTTTTTCGGTACTTGAGTGATCCCTTATGGGGTCTGCTAATATATAAATACCCTAATTTTTTCCTAGAAGCCGACGTTTTTTTTTACATTTCCTTTTAAATTTCCCGACAGTTTCGAAACATAGATTTTGCTTCTTAGAAATTCCCTATCGAACTGTCCTCAGTTTTTGCGATCCTCGCGACTTTTTCGGCGCTAGAACGCACCAAGGTGACTCCTTATCGTGTCTTTTTTTCCCTAAAAATTGATGTTTTTTTTTAATATTCTCTGAAAAGTCTATTTTCTCGACTGTTTCGAAACAGAGAGGGTATCTTTTATAAATTCCCTATCGAACTGAGCTCAGTTTTTTGATCGTCACGTCTTTTTCGGCACTTGAATGATCCCTTATCGGGTCTGGTAATATATAAAGATCCTAATTTTTTCCTAGAAGTCGACGTTTTTTTACATTTCCTTTTAAATTTCCCGACTGTTTTGAAATATAGATTTTGTTTCCTAGAATCCTCGCAACTTTTTCGGCGCTTTACCGTGTCTGGGTCATCTTTACTCCTGTTTTTTTTTAAGTTTCCCCTTAAAAATCTATTTTCTCGACTGTTCGAAAACACAGAGTCTTTCGGCTGCTGGGTTCACCAGATGTCACATATTCTGCACAAAAATGGTCCATAATGAAGAAATTATTTTCTAATTTGAAAAGATTGTAGTAAATTGCCTCATTTAGTGATATACCTTTAATGGCTTTATTTTGAACAAAGCTAATGATAAAATAGGCTTAACTATAGGTAATCATACTAAACAAAATATGTAGTTAGTCATTTCCAGTGTTACTTCTCAACAAATAGTCCGATAAATTGTATCATTCTAAAATGCTCAAAATTGATTGCGCTGCCTACAGAAACACAAATTGAACGAAATCGATCATCAGAAAAAAAACAACTTTTATTAAAAATACACATAATACCCAAAAAAATCCACTAAATCACCTGCCAGCTTCATTAAAACATTTTTCTAAAAATCTTTCACGCATAGTTCGTACACGTTTTTATTGCTATAACCGAACAAAAAAAAAGATAATGCCACAAGAAACGACACCCCTCTCTGTTTGATTTCAGACAACGACGCTGATTGGGCTGCTGAAGACCGCGAGGCTGTTGCGATTGGTCAGGGTAGCCAGGAAGATCGACCGATATTCGGAATATGGCGCAGCCGTTTTGCTACTGTTAATGGCCACGTTTGCTCTTATTGCGCATTGGTTGGCTTGTATATGGTAAGTAATTATGTCACCAATTCATTGACGCGTTATCATAAAAATTTTTACTCTCTCTTCCCATTTAATTGTAACCTACACTCGACCATACAATTAACCGGACAAACAAAATTTTGTTTAAATCCAAACAAATCCAATTCTTAACTGTTTCAGTTTTGTATTAATTTTTATAATTTTATCAAAGCTTGAACCTTTATCATTATCCGAAATCGGTTAGAGGGGATCATTTACATATTTCTAACATGGAAATAAAATTTTCAAAAATGATATAAACGGGGTAAAAAAAATAATTTTTAAAAATGCCCCTTTTTTTCGAAATATTTCGGTACAGAAAAGTCGTACCATTTTTTAGATGTGAAAACCGAAGTCAGCGCCCTAAATCCCTTCCTAGAGTATTCACGTAAACATTTAAAATTTTTGAACAATATTAAAATTTTTTTTTTATTGTTTTTATTATTAACGTTTAGAGGTATCCATTTACATGTTACTAACATAGAAATAAAATTTACAAAGTGATATACAGGGTGGTAAAAATTAATTTTGAAAAAATGCCTCTTTTTCGAAATATTTCGGTACAGAAAAATCGTAAGAATTTTTAGATGTGAAAATCAAACTCGGCGCACCCTAAACCTCTTCCTAGAGTATTCACGTCAAAATTTCAATTTTTCGAAAAATATTTTTGAAAATGTGTGTTTTGTTTTAATCACAGACACGGTGTGAGGAATCCATTTACATGTTACTAAGGCGCAAATAAAATTTTGGAAATGTTATACAGGGTGCTAAAAAAAATAAGTTTGAAAAATTTCCCCTTTTTTCGAAATATTTCGGTAGAGAAATATCGTAGAATTTTTTAGATGCTAAAATCAAACTCGTGACATTTTCGGAAATATTTTTGAAAAAACAATATTAATTTTTATTACGGAAACGGTTAAAAGGATCCCTTTACATGTTACCAACGTACAAATCACATTTTCGAGATCATATACAGGGTGGTAAAAAAATTAATTTTCAAATAAATTCTAATTTTTTCGAAATATTTCGATACAGAAAAATTGTAGAATTTTTTAAATAAAAAAATCGAGCTCAGCACACCCAAAAGCCCCTTCCGCCAGTATTCACGTAGAAAGTTCAAAATTTACTCGATGAGACCCATCTTTTTGCCATTTACCGTTTATTTCTATTACCGTTTTAGAATTACAGCCGATTTACCCATGAATTTTTGAAAAAAAAATCATTTTTATTACGGAAACAGTTAAAAGGACCCCTTTATATGTTACCAACGTACAAATAAAATTTTTAAATCATATACAGGGTGGTACAAAAATTATTTTATAATAAATTCAAATTTCAATTCAAATTTTTGTTGTCAAAATTCTGAGATACAATGTCAGAATTCAGAGATGAAAGTCAGAATTCTGAGATAAAATGTTAGAATTCCGAGATAAAATGACAAAATTCTGAGGTAAAATATCAGAATTCTGGATTCTGGATTGGTATTTCTTACTTAATCTTTTTAACTCAGAATTCTGACTTTTCATCTCAGAACTCCGACTTTTTATCTCAGAATTCTGACATTCTTCCTCATAATTCTGACTTTTTATTTCAGATTTCTGACTTTTTATCTGAAAATTCTGATTTTTTTATCCCAAAATTCTGACTTTTTATCCCAAAATTCTGACATTTTATCTCAGAATTCTGGCTTTTTATTTCAGAGCTGTTTTAAAATGTTTTTTAGATAGATAGATAGATAGATAGTTTATTAATGCCAAATACAAAAATTGTTAACACACGTCAATAGTATACAGTTAATGCTATCAAGCATCCTTAACTGGGTCTAAACAGAGATCAAATTACCTACTTTAACATTATGGCTTAAAAAGTTACAAAGCACTAAAATGTCAGACTTTAAGAAGATCTTACATTTTTAACACATTAAAATTTATGTTAGGAAATTACATATTATTGGTAAAAGAGACATTTACAATTTACACACTCCAAATTAATTTCTCACAGCTAAAAATCCCTGTACCCTACAAAATATGTTTTCAGTTAAGGATTTTTTAACGATATTTTTGAATTTATGAGTGGAAGTTCTCTGATACTCAAGGGAACTCTATTAAAAAATTTAACCGCCAAATGTTCCGGTCTGCTCTGATACCTTCCATGCCTGCAGTAGGCAACCCGAAGATCATTCCTTCCCCGTGTCAGGTATTCAAGAGTGAATAGTAAAGTTTTTATGTTTTCCTGACATAAATGATATTTTCCAGTATAAATACAGATGGAAGGGTTAGTATACCATGCTTCAAGAAGGCACCCCTGCAATCTTTCCGGAAGGCAAGACCAGCAAGCAACCTGACAGCCTTTCTCTGCATGCTGAAAACTCTGACAGCCGACGGACGTCGCCCCGCCCCACGCCATTATACCATATGATACGACGGAGTGGAACAGGGCGTAGTAGGCAAACAGAAGAGCAGTCTCAGAAATGCAGCTCCTCAAATTACGCAACAAGAACACACAGGTTCTGAGCCTTCCAGTCACGTTCTCCAGATGGACATCCCACTTTAGTTTCGGGTCCTGATGCACTCTCAAAAACTTGACCGACTCTTCGTTCTCTCTACCATTGAGATCACGCAGCAGAAATGTCATAGCCTGCGTTTTGTTACTGTTTAGCAAGAGCTCATTAGACCCAAACTATACCTCAATTCTTAATTGTGCCTCTCTCGCCTCAAAGCAAACATCCTCAAGTTTACCACCCCGCAGTGAAAGCGCAGTATAATCAGCAAAAGAGTGTATTTTGCAATGGACTCGTTAAGGGGCAAATCGTTGATATAAATTAAGAATAGAATTGGTCCCAAGACCGATCCCTGTGGAACTCCCACATCAATCACCCTCTCCACAGATGACACAGCACCCACCCTGACTGACTAGCATCTGTTTTTCAGATATGATATTAATATCTGAATGCTACTATCATTAAATTTGTAGAACTTTAGCTTGCTCAGAAGGATATCATGAGGGACACAATCTTACTTAAATCAAAGAATTGTACAAGGTCATATTTCAAGTCTTCAAAAGAGCCCATAGTACTGGAGAGTAGGTCCAGAACTCCCAGAATGGTACTCTTGTCCCTGAAACCAAACTGATCATCATAAAACATTCGGTTGTATTCAAAATAGTTTCTAATTTGTGCTGCCATATACTTTTCTAGGACTCTAGATAATATTGGGAGCAGTAAGATAGGACGATAGTTGGACCACCCTTTTTGCAGATAGGTATGACAATTGCTCTTTTCAAGATATTGGGGGAAGTATTTTCTTTAAAACACTGATTAATCAGCTTAGTTAGTGAAATTATTATTAAGTGTTTAATAGATTTATTTAATTTTATTGAAAACCCATAAGATTCAGTACAATTTTTGTTTTTAAGCAATTTCAAGATTTCTTTAACTTCATTATAAGTGACTTTCCGAAATGAAAATACAACATCCGGAGCATTCAGATTTTCCAAGTTGTGTAGAGGTTCCCTATCAGTCTTTGGTATTAGTCTCTTTTCAGATTCCGAGCCACACTACTAAAAAGGTCACTAAAAACCTTAGGATCTATTTTTATATATTTATCTCTTTTTCTCGTGTGACCCCAGGACGCCGACGTAAATATAAGTATAATATTATGTTAACCTATTTATTGGTCTTTTGATTAAAGATTAAAGTCATTCCCTAAGTTTTCATCCTTTTATAACCCTTGAAGTTTATTAAATCTATCCCCATATGATCCAATTAAAGAAAGTTTAAACCCCGCGCATTTTGCCTGTCCTAGCTTCATCTCTCTCTCTCTAGGACCTCTCACTCCAATGTTGACTGCAGGCGCTGTGTATTGATTAGACAGAAAGGGGCTATTCCATCCGTCTTTATATTTCGTTGATAAAGACACATAATTTGGCTGTACATTTTTTTTACAAGGAGTTCAGAAATTTAAGGCAAAATACAATTTCTGGTTATAATCTAATAAAGAGCAAATCGATTAAAACTTTTTGCAAAATCGATAACATATAGTGATAAGAATGAGACCCTTTCTACAATTTGACAAAAACATATCAAAATTGATGCAAGACTTAAAAAGATATGCAAAATTGAATTTGAACAATAATTTGCTTGTCCCGTTAATTCTGCGGTCTAGTGTAGCAGGTGCCTTTGTATAAACTAGCACCACCCGTAACCTTTTTGATATTTATCATACGGGAAAAATAAAAAAAATAACATACAGGAGAAATTATTTCCTTTTCAAATCTGCGTTGTCATTTCCGGTAATTTGACGTATATATGCCAAATTACCGACATATATATGTATTTAATGGATTTTTTTCTGATTTCCAATATACCTACCATAGTATGTACTTTATCTTCTTTATATGTAAGAAAGAAAGAGAGGACAATATCACTGAATTATCTTCTATATTCATTTTGGGGTTGGCATTTTGTTATTCCATCAGTTTGATTTTAGTAGTCAATTATTGGAACTAAAAGAGATATTTAGAACCTCTAATAATAACAAAACAAAAATAGTTGTGTTGTTGAAACTGTAATTATGAAAAGCAAATTTTAATCCTTTTTCACGTTAATCTTTGGGCTAAAACCCAATTAACGACAACAGAAACAATTTTTCCCCAACTAAGCAATTTTCGCAACTTTTTTCAAGCTAATGAGCGGGTAGTTTATAGGATAAATTGGCAATTTGCTCTGGAAATATTGGATAAAATCCATGTGCTGATTATTTCTTGGCTGATATTGATCAATATAAAAAGGTCCTAATTTGTTCTGCAACTTTACACCTGTTTTTACGATTTTTTTATGATTGCACTTGGCTACCGGATTCAGGATACTACTAATGAGCAATTTAAGACCTGAGGACGATAGGAATCCTTCTATCAAAACGTTGTCATAGCAATGCTTATGCTCTTGATTTGAAAATACGTGGCATCTTAGACCAAACGAGATTTCCCTATATTTTAATCCTGTTAAATCCCTTTTTTGCTAATTAGCTACTCATTCTTATTGTTGGGGAAACACCCCAACACGTGTAGAAACTATCGTTTTTCACCGTATAGTTTGGTGATAACACCCTGTATGTGCGTAGAATGAATGAGCCATAATTAAACTCAAATAGATTTATTTCACCCCGGGTACAACCCAATTTGTACATTTAAATCGGCAAATGTCACGTTCTTCAAAACCCCTTAGTCCAACCCTAGACGGACGATCCCTTAATTCGAACCTGTACAGCAGTGCTGTCAATATAAGAGATTACAATAGAGCCAACTTTCACTAGTAAAGGAAAACGTTTGTAATCGTTTTCAAGTTAATGTATTTTTGTCTCCGTCAGAATCAGTCTGTAAAATAAAGAAAGAAAACAGCTTCTACCCTTGTAATTTCAAATGAATTTGGCGAAGCGCCAAATCCCCACTCTTTATTTGATCGTGGCGCCAGTAGCCGCTCGACGAAAGAAGTTAATCAAGTTAGTGCACTGCAAACACTCCACGGTTGCTGGGTCGGTCGTGCTACGGAGCTCTAGCAAGTGCCTCTTCGCGCCAAAAGGTCAAATTTCTTTTTGGGCAATTTCTCTTGAATGCACAAATATTAGAGAATATTTCGTGCACCTCAGTTATCTTTGTCCAAGGTTGGACAAAGACCTCCTTTTGAGCTTTTTTAAAGCAATGCTTCGAAGTTAGAAACGATAGCATCCCCGTTCCCGTTCCCGTTGGAAATTGGAACATAAAATGGCGGAAGGCAGACTGACATTCCTGGTCGAATTCCTGTAAAGCAAGGCAGGTAAAGCAGTCAAAGTGGAAAGGTATGCTGTGTGAAAGTTGCTAAGTTGGAGAACGAAGTATTAAAATAAGAAAGATAAACACTAATTTTAAATCAAACAATCAAGACTCTTCAGTAGACATTTCTAATTTTAAGAAACCTTTTGTAATTTTAGTTTTATACTTGAACGAATGATGAGTGATTGAAAGTTTTAGTCTAAGTATTGTACATATATATTTTCTATTTAACATAGAAAACACTGGTTATTTATCTCCATTATATTTAAATGCAATTTACACCTGCATTATTAAATTATATCAATACCAAATACATGTTTCAATTTCTCTCACCACCCTATGTTATACTGTTCATTAAAAGTGGTTAATTAAAATACCACACCCTTCTTTATGGTTTTAAGCAATAATAAAAGAATTTGTTTATCCCGACCACTTATATCGTATACATTTTTACAGGGTTGCCCCTCTTGATATTTAGTTCATGCAATAAATTAGCAATATTTTGATTTTTTAATAGCCCAATGTTTCAAAAATGACCGAATTTATATATTTTTAAAAATGGGATTTTAGGCGCTATCCAATAAGCAAGATGTTCCATTGTTTTTTTTTCAAGTAGCAAATTCCCTACAGTCTTTGCCTGAAACGCTTTTCTATCTTGAATAGCAAAACAAAGTCGCTAGAAGCTGTCAAAGTCATGATACAAATGGAGAGCCAAAAGTTAAATTTTCATACAACACAATTTTATTGAATGTCTTGTATATTATTGGAAAGTTAATTTTGTACTGAAGCAACACATATTTCTATTTGAAATAAAAAAAAGGTGCGTTCACTACAGTCCGAGAGTTGCAAAATTTCAAATCTCCACTCAGAATGGCAAAGTAGATAAAATTTACGTTTGAATCTTGTACCCAAAGTCAATTGTTTCCAAGAGGTTAAAAGCGACATCTGTCATGTTATGCGTGTATTTTTCGGCTTTATCATCATCACAGTCATAACATCTTGTAAGATGTGTTGTGAAGTCATTATATTGTCAGTTGTTGCTGGTATTGGCCGAGGCAATACTGATATATAGTTTGTCGATTGCTTTCCTAACGGTGTTTCGCCATCTCATCCGATTAGAAGTCAATTCGGAAGCGCCACTGACTCTTAGATCGAGACACATCTTTGATAGATCCACCCAGCGTGTAGGAGATCGACCCTGTTGTCGACCAGTGGGGGGATGGCCCTGTACAACTAGTTTCTCCATGTTGTCATTCCTGTGATTGTGTCAAAAAAATGTCAGTACTATGGAGGACAGGCGCCTTGGATTACCAATCTCATTTAGAATTGAGACGTTCGTTCTATGTGCCGTCCACAAAATCCACAGCCTTCCCCTCCAGGACCACCTCTCGAAGGCATCTATACGATGGCGATCAGCCTGTTTGGTAGTCCACGTCTCCGACGCGTACAGGAAGATGGAAACAACCAGGGATCGGACCAGAGATATTTTAGTCGTTTTGGTGATGTTAGAATCATGACATATTCTATTGAGTTTTGTCATGGCTAGTCGTGCCTGTTGAATGCGCCGGCGGATTTCTTTTTCGCTGCTGCCTCGGTTTTCGATTAACGATCCGAGGTATACAAAGTTCTTCACCACTTGGCCAGCCTCCAACTTGCGATTTTTGACGATGGTTGTTATGTTCTCTGTCTATAATCATCACTTTGGTCTTGTTGTAATTAACTTTAAGGCCGTAAGCCTCGCTAGTTTGTTCTAAGGTATTAAGGAGAGCTACTAGTTAAGCTTCTGTGGTTGCTAGGAGAGCTGTGTCGTCGGCGAACCTCAAGTTAGACATTCTAGTTGAAGAACATAGGGAATATTATACAGCCCTGATGAACTCCTTTGTCCGTTTTTGTTTCGGCTGACAGCATGCCGTCATTTCGCACGTGAGCTGTGTTGCTTTCATAGAGTTGTTTAGTAATTGATATTAGATGAGCGGGAACCCCCATGACATGCAGAACATCCCATAGTTTAGCCCATTGTACGTTATCAAACGCTTTCGAGTAGTCTACGAAGCATATATATATATA
>MU188423.1:61987-121272 GCA_016904865.1 Pissodes strobi | reverse complement strand
CTTCGGGGAAGATGGCTGAAGTGACGCGTGCGTACTGAGAAGAAGAGTGGAGCGTTCGGTTAGCAATTTCAGTGTAAACTGATCAGAGATCTCTGTTGACTATCACTAAGCTTGCCTCAAATTTAAGGTGATTCTTCTTCATTTTTCAGGATCCAGCTAACTCGATGCCTTAGTGAAAGACCTCAATAGCATGGCATCCCACATGAAATTTGACTGAATTGTAAATTGCTTTGAAATTATCCACAATATTCTTCGATTTTCAGCTTCTTTTCGTCATCAGCTTCATTAGAGTCGATTAATTGGATTGGACTATTGCGAGTTTACACTTTGGGACCAAAGCCGAAGTCGCTGCAACACAACAGGATAGTTTATTTCTTCCCTACTTTGACATGTATGCCATCGAGATCCTTCAATTCAAATATTCTTATGCTTCAGCTTCCTATCGCCCATATTTCACTGGCTGCTTAATTTTGTCCAGCATTCGTAATCGACGACGCCCTTTTTCAACATGTTGCCGTTGCTTCAAGAGTCCTAATGGCATGGTTCCGATTGGCTCTAAAGTCATCCCACATACCTACGGGCCGAGATAAATAAAATTCCATCATTCGAACACTCCAACTCGGTGTTGTGATTGAATATCTTAATGCTGCTCCCCGATTGGATTTAAGTACAAATATTACCTGTAAATAACTGTTTGTGTGAATCGTTCTTTGGTTTCCTGATTTTCGGTAAGCCTTGGGTTAGTTTTGGTCAGTTCCTGTTCGGCGAGCCCCCAGTAGCGAGCGAAGCGAGCGGAGTGCCATGCGTGAAGTGAAATATTATTTTAATGACAAAAATACTTTGAGTTAAGAGTCGTATTACAGCGGATATACAGCAGCTTGCAGATGTTTCCGCGAATATATTCCATCTATAACCCACCATTCAAAACATATTACAACAATAATAACGTTGGAACTGCGGGATCGAAACTTGAACGGTCCGGCTAGACGCTAGTACAAGATATGATATTGCGCATGCAGTGGCGGATGGCGGAGCCAAGCATAAGCGCGCACGTCACTTGCGTCACCTGATATATTTTTGTTGATTATGATTATTATTAATTTTGCGAAATGTCAAACTTGCTAAGCACGCCTCTGCGCATGTCTAAGCATACGTGGACTAAAGTCAGCGTAAAATATTCCCGCTGAGAGAATTTATTAGCAGCAGCTGAGTTTAAGCAGTTTGTCATCAGAGCTGGTAAACGCAAACGCTGCCTTAAGTACTCAACTGTTGTCGTCTGGTGAACGCACCCATTAACAAAAAATAGAACAGGTTCTATATACGGGAATAAGTTCGCGATGAACTTCAAGCAAAATTTCACGTGAATATATTGTTAAATAATAAATTGTCAATTTCCTTCGCGAAGTGACTTCATAAATTAATTCGCAAATAAATTGGTCATGTAAAACTAGCCTTAGGTTTGCCTAATACATCGTTTGTCACTTAGACAAGTATCTTTTTCCTCGATTTGCTCTGAAAATTTGACAGTCACGAGCTCTGTGTATTTAAAAGGAAAATCCAAGTCACGTGCCTGTCAAAATGTTAGAGCAAATCGAGGAAAAAGATGACAAAAACGAACGCGGCTTTATTGTGAAGGACCTCGAGCTGTTTATCGAGGCGCTGAAGTAGCTCGGTGTTGCGTACTCTCTCCACCCAGGAAATTCTCAGGATCCTTCTGTACGTCCACATTTCAAAGGCCTTCAATGTTTTGCACATCGCATCTGTCAAGGTCCAAGCTTTCATTCCATAGAACAGTATGCTGAACACGTAACAGCGAAGCAATCGGATTCGTAGAGGCAAGCTTAAATCTCTGCTGCAAAGTACATTGCACATCCTCAGGAACGCAGCACGAGCTTGTTCCACTCTTGCACGAATCTCCTGCGCGCTGTCCCACTTCTCGTTTAACTGGTACCCAAGATATCCAAATGTTTATCTTAATCCCATTGACAGTGATCCCCCTCATCGCACTCGTATAATGCTTCTTGGAATATTCCGTCGGAATACAGATATAACAGTGCCGATAAAATGCACCCTTGACGGACGCCTCTCAGGATTTTGATCTCGTCGGACGCGCTGTTACCGCTTCTTATGTGGGCAGTTTGGTTCCAGTAAAGGTTGGCTATAATTCTGAGGTCTCTTACTTCTAATCCTATTCCTTTGAGAGTATTGATCAGTTTTTCGTGTTTAACTTTATCAAAGGCTTTCTCATAGTCGATGAAACATGCGTAAACGATCACCGATTTGTCCCGGCACCTTTGGATTAGAACCTGTATGCTGAATAATGCCTTCCTTGTTCCGAAACCATTGCGAAAACCAAACTGAGAGTCACCCATCATCGTCTCGCACCTCGTATATATTCTTTTGTGTATTATTTTCAGGAAGAGTTTAAGCGCATGGCTCATCAAGCTAATAAGACGATAATGGCCGCAGTTCTTGGCCTTCGCATTTTTGGGGAGCGGGACAAAAGTGGACCTCAGCCAATTAGAGGGTAGGTATATTGCCGTTTCGGTATATAAGGTTGAATAGTTTTACCAGGATGTTCAGTGAATCTTCGTTCTGCAGTATTTTCAGAGTCTCGACATAGACGTCATCAGAGCCACTTACTAGCCTTCCCATTTTTTGAATTTGACAGGTCATACTGAAGTTCTGCCTTTGTTATGTCTAAGCCTTGGCCCTGATCAGGGGATTCTACCTGGAGTTCCGGCCGAGTATGCCGAAATAGCTGCTCAATGTAGTTGCACCATTCCTTCAGTTTTTCTGAGGTTGTCAGAATCAGTTTGCCCTGCGCGTTCTGCAATGTCGCCGCGCTCCTGCTTCTACAGATACCTGCCGCTTCTTCTATCTTCTTATGCATGTTTCAAGTGTCGTATTTTGCTTCTATTTCTTGTCATTGCTCGAAAAGCCATTTCTCTTTTGCTTCCCTTATCTTGTTTTTAATTATACGGTTTAGCGCTCGGTATTCGTTGTTCCTGCCCTTGTGTGTCCGTCTTTTTTCCATCAGTTCAAAAAAGTCCACGGTTTTTTCTTGATGTTTTGTTGGGGTTTAAGGATTTTGTTAGTGCACTCTGTGATCGCATTTCTTATATTGGACCCTAGTTTCTCAGACTCCGCTGCTCCGTCACGGGTAGCGCATCCAGTCTGGAATTCAGTTCTGGCTTTTTGAGTGTAAGTCTTACTGCTGCAATAACTGGATTATGGTCGGAGTTTATGTCTGCACTTGGGTATGTTTTAGCGGACTTTATGCAGTTCCTGTATCGTTTTTTAATAGGTATGAAATCTATTTGATTGCGTATAATTTTTTCAGGGGTATGGGCGCTAGATGTCCACCTGTAGTGTCTTCTGGTTGGAAGTTTAAAGAAGGTGTTTGATACAATGAAATCTTGTTCCTCGCAGAACTGAACTAGCCGGTCTCCCCTATCGTTTGCTGTTCCTAAACTGTATGTACCAGTAATCTCCTGTCGTGGGATACTTCCTACTTTGGCATTAAAATGGCCCATGATAAATGTCACCTCTGATTTTTTCGCGAACTTCAGGGTATCCGCAATTTGTCCGTAAAAGTCTTCTATCTTTTCATCCGGTTGGTCACAAGTTGGTGCATAGACTTGGATGATGTTCACGTCCAATGGCTGCGAGTGGAGTTTTATAAAAAGCACTCTGCCCGACACCGGAACAAACGCCATTACTGATTTGCTGGTTTCCTTGTCCATTATGACACCTGCACCATTATAGTGTTGGTTGTTGTCGTTGCACGAGTAGAATACTTGATGCTCATCTATATGATATTGTCCCGAGTTTGGCCATCTCATTTCACTGATTCCCTAGTATCTCTTTATTGAGTCGTTTCGAAAGCATTATGTTTTTTTCCCGCTGCGATTTTACTAAAGCAAAATATGAACTAGGTTTGTTCATTGAATTGACTATTGCTGCCTTAACTTTGTGTTATTTACATTCGACAATGCAAAGCATATTGATTCGTTTTGATGATACAGAACCATTTTGGAAATAAATATATGGCAGTCAGAACGACCATTTTAGCCTCCATGATACGTGCCGGTACCACCGAAGCAAAATATGTCAAACCCTAGCTGCTTTTACGCGATCTATGTGAAACTATAAAATAAAATATCACTTTAACATTTAGCGCATCTTTGTCACAAAGTAATAGTTTTTGTAAACAATCTATTATAATTTTATCTAACCTTTCGTATCTTCAGTTGGGACCATTAACCCGATAGCAATATCGCGAAACCTGTTTTACTTCGGTATCGCACGACGTGCCATAAATTGTTCCAGTTTAATCTGAAATAATTACCTTGGTATACAGGAAGTGCAATTAAAAACCTAAGTTTATTTTTAAAATGATTGTGTATTATTTTATTTTTAAAGCGGCGCAATATGTTTTGTGATAACGTTCGCGTTAAACCAGTTGCTACATGAAAAGTTGTTTTGAGACATTGTCGAATTTAATTAACGAAACGTTGCTAGTTGACTAAAAATAAGTACAATATTGCAGATCGTTTATTTTTATAATCAGGCAAAGAAATAACAAAATGAATTTGTCTCTTGGTGTTGGTAAAGATTTTATTTTGGATATTTTTGTTGCCCTGACTCCAAAGAAGCCTGTTTTTTTTTGTAGCAAGTTTATTTCTTGAGATACTGATTTTAGTTCCGATAAAAGGCAAAATAGGAGGCCATAACTGAAATTTCTTACCTAAAACTAGAACCTAATTAGCCAGTTTGAATTCCAGATCATACACCAGTCATATAGACCCGTAAGTCTATTCTCATTCATGTTGAAGACCCTGGAAAGGTTAGTAGATAGACACATCAGGGATAATGCATTCCCTCTACGTGAGAACGGGGTAATATTATCATCCACTTTGGGAGAAACCATCATAAAGACACTGATCGGAAGAGGATGCCCCCAAAGAGGTGTCCTATCCCTACTGTTGTACTCCATATTGATCGACGACTGTTTGCGGAGGATTTTCATTGCCTAGGCAATGCAGAGGAGGGGAAATAACATTTTTCAAGGAAGCAAAGTATTTCTGAGTTATATTTGACCAGAAGCTTATCTGGGAATCGCACATTTAAAAGATCACAATTGCGGCCTAAAACTCAAAATGACCATGTGGTTATACACAGGAGTAGTAAGACCAATGGTATGGTGAACAAGAACCACACAGGTGAAGGCAGCTAAGTAGCGTACAAAGGCTAGTCTGCCTGTACGTCACTGGGTGCCTTACTGAATTCAGATATACATTCAGGGCGAAGCAATGCCTGTAATATACAGATTATTGCAAGGCCAATTACCAATAATAGACAGGTACAATACCGAACATAACAGGTTAAACAGGAAGATAAAGTCTGATAATATCCTGGAAAATGGCCAAACTAATCCAGATATAGCTTTATAAAACATTAAAAAAATCATATATCAACAAGAGATGACTGGGAGTATGACCCTCCAAAGACAGCGAACATAACTTGGTACACTGGCGACTCAAAAAATCAGAAAGGACTAGGAGCTAGCATCTACGAACCTAGGACAAAGCTTAGAATTCCGATCAATAGAACACTGTGTATTGGAAATTAATAGGAGGAGGATCCGTACCAGCACAGAAATTGCGATCTATTACAGAATAACATCAAAGTTACTTATGGATTGCCACGAGGCCATCAACGAGACAGGAAGTCAGCATGAGGTAATCCTCTGATGGGTACCACGATATCAAAGCAATCAAGGTAACGACATAACCGACGAAATAGCTCGAGAAGGCGCGCCAATGCGAATCATTGGACCAGAACCTTTTTGTAGGAGGGCAAAGCCTAATGCAAAACATCTATTAAGGAGTAGGCAAAAAGATAATTCTAGAAATGGTGGATACAACTACGGAGAGTCTCGAGCGATTGGGTTGGATATTTCGAAGGCATTCGACAGAGTTTGGCATGGCGGATTGCTCAACAAACTGCCCTCCTTCGGACTGCCAGCCTCTCTCTGCAGCTGGCTTGCCAGTTTCCTTAAGAACCGATCTCTGCATGTTGCAGTTGATGGACACATCTCAGACTCATTCACCATTAGCGCGGGGATGCCTTAGGGCGCCATACTTTCATCAACGCTATTTCTCATCTATATTAATGATTTGCTGACCGAAACGAATAACCATGTTTACAGTTTTGCAGATGACAGTACCCTTGTCTCCCAATATAAATTAGAAAAACCTTCACCAGCGACTGAGACTTATCTCCGTAGACAGGAGCAGATTATAGCAATTAATCAAGACCGGGAGAGAGTTCAAACTTTGGGCGACAGAAATTTGATCCAGTTCAATGCAGCAAATACCCAAGCAACCACGTATACCAAGAGGGCCAATACGACGGGCACTGACATCATTATGGCAGGATCGACCATTCCTTCATCCTCACAAATCGGACTACTGGGTGTCTCGAACAGCAATATGTCCAGGCATGACTACGTTGCTAACATCGCAAAATCCGCCTCCCAGAAGCTTGGTGCCCTATTTCGCTACAAAAAACTGTATACATCGCAGCAGTTGCTCTTGCTCTACAAAGCGTAAATAAGACTGTGCTTAGAATATTGCTCACACATCTGGGGTGCCGCACCAAAGCACAACCTAAAGCTGCTGAATTCCATTCAGAAGAGTCCTGTGGAACACCGCAGACAAGCGGCCGAGATGTCTCTGTTTTATAGATACTTTCACGGCAGATGTTCCCAGGATTTGGCACGCCTCATCCCGCCCCTGGCAACACCTGTCAGACAGTCACGACAGACGGCAAGAGCGCACAAGTTCGTCGTACAACAACTGGAAACACCTAGAACATTGCTTTATAAGAACTCCTTTGTCTGGCGCACTGCATCACTGTGGATCTCACTCCCAGGACATCTGTTTCCCCCTAACTACAGCCTTCAACTATTCAAGAACCGTGTCAATCAGCATCGTCGAGCGCCATAGGATCTCCCTTTAGTGTGTGCCACTGATGCCGTAAAAAAACATATACGGGGACAAAGACAGGCCACGGAGTTTCTGCTAATTAACAGCGGACCTGCTAAGATGCGAATGGGAGGCCATCAGAATAATGTTGCGTCTACTGCCATCTTAAAAGGCATCTAAGCCTAAGGGGAGTGGAAGAAAATAGTGAATGAGAATTCTGCCAGAAAAAAAAAGGAAGAAACGGCGGCTCACAAATTGTACCAGTGCGAAAGATTATGGAGAGCTGAACCAATCAAAACACACACACCGAAGAGCCACTCTCGAAGCTGCGAAGTCAGATCAGAGAGACAAAGCTGGATAGTGCGCTATAATATGTAGAGAGTCACAATAGATTATGTGAGTCGCAGTGACAAATAGGCCGAAGGCCCATCCTATCCAAATTGTAAATCTGTAGCCATTTTCAGTTATTTGTGTATTACCCATGATCGCAAAATCCAAACTTCCTATACCTACGTAGCAGGAAACCTATTTATATTCATCACCATAATCATGTTCAGCTTCTCTCCGTCTATCTCTGGACATAAGCCTCTCCAATTCGTCGCCATTCGCTTCTGTCGGTCGTCTGACTCATCCAAGGGGTACCTGCCAGTTTCTGGACGTCATCTTTCCATTTCGTTCTTGGTCGTCCTGGGTTCCTTTTAGTTGTTCTGGGCCTCCACTCAGTTGTCTCCTTGGTCCATCTATTATCATCTGTCCTCATCAAATGGCTAGCCCATTTCCATTTTAGCCTTGCCACCCGTTCTGCGATGTCTATCACTTTTGTCTTGTGTCTGATCCATTCGTTTGTCTTTCGGTCTTGTAGTTGTATTCCTAGCATTTTCCTCTGCATTTTTCTTTGAGCAATCCTTAAACACTCCATGGTCCCCTCTTAAGGCTACATGTTTCTGCGGCGTACGTTAAGGTCGGCAGGACACATTGGTTAAAGACTTGTGTTTTAAGGTATTGTGGAAATTTGGAATTAAGGACATCACTAAGTTTTCCATATGCTGTCCATCCAAGCCGAATTCTTCTGGAGATCTCCGCTCTCTGCTGTCTATATCGAAGGATATTCTTTGTCCGAGGTACACGTACTCGCCTACGACTTTAATTTTACTGTTGTTGTCAAGGTCAACATCTGTAACATTATTGACATTAGACGTTACTTTTGCTTTTGCTGCGTTCATTTGTAGGCCGTTGCTTTTTGCAGCACTGTTTAACTCCTGTAGCATGGTCTTTAAATCATCCATGTTCTCGGCAAGAAGTACAATATCGTCTGCAAAGCGAAGGTTATTTAATTGTTCACCATTGATCTTAACACCCTTTTCTATTAGCTTGTAAAAAGAAGTTTTCTAACCTATTTTGGAGTTCACTTGGGAGACGGGAATAAATTTGAAGCTACATGTTTCGTATAAAGGCTGGGGGTTCCAATGAGTTGAAGGGAAACAAGAAACCATCACGATTACTGATATTTTTGCCTCGTAAATATGAGATGAAATGGAAATATCCTTTCTAGATTCAGCATTAAATCCTATATGGCTTTCTGAGGAAAGAATGGTTCTATCATTCAGCGATGTGCCAAAACCCCCGGAAGATGATATAGTATCATCACCAAGTGCTGACGAAGTTCAAAATCAACTGATTTTGAAGCAGCGATTTCCCAATATTTTAGTCAACAAGAACTGAATTGTCTCATCAGAGACCTGAACCTCTCAAAGGAGTTTTCCTAATTACTTGCGTCCATATTACATTTTGTCGCAAAAGAGACCAGGATCTGCCGCCTTTTTTCCTAAGGAAGTAAGGGGTTTTCCAAAACCATATAAAAGGACTCTAAGAATAAACGAATTTTTCAGAATACACACCAGCATTGACACTTTTTTATTGCCAGTTCAAATCGCAGTTGGAAATGTGTCCTTTTAAACTATGATAACAAATTTTGATTAATACCCATTGGTCATTCTACCAGCCCGAAGGAGGAATATAGGTCAATATCATTAGTCTTGACAAAAATAAGTATAGAGACCATCATTGGGCGATTTGCATCGTTTTAAAATGGTAAACTTCCTGGATATACAACCATGTATGTCTTGGGACAGCAGAGCTAAGCATCAGCACTGGATTGAAAGAAACGCCATGATTCAAGGAAAACAAAACGCAACAAAATGCGAGAAAGAAAATAATATTTCCACTTTTGCATAGGAAGTTGAAGCCTATAAAGCAATTTACGAAGGCTTTAAATGAAGACTGACTTTATTTTGGCTTCTTGATACGAACATATATATCCGTGCTTTCCGTCGCCTTGCGCCTGTGCGAAACTTTCGGCTGGCACACAATGGGAGATATTCTCGTCAGGCTGGTCAAACACCCAAACACTGCATTAAGTGAAACCAAGTGCAAATGATGAATGATTATTGCAATCACCATGTATTACTATTTATTTACTAAAATATAAAATTTGATTTTAAAAATCGACGTTAAATTATTACAGCGGTGCGGGATCCTTTGTCGCGCGAGCTCTCTTTGTGATGCAGGCTCATAGGCTGCAGCTTAGGTAACTTGTGCTTAAATCCGGCTCTGTTCCTCAATTTACCAACTCAATGGATACTTGGTGCTCATCTGTTTAAGCGGCACACATTCTCGGAAATAATAAAGCAGAAAATTACATAGAATCACTGGAAATATGCCTTACAGCCTTAATATCCTAAAGGTTCTTCAAAAAATCTAGATTAAGATATCTTAAGGCCACAGACATCTGTTAGGTGAATGAGTAAATTCAGTATTTCTTATTTCCGGACACATCAGAATACTGAATTTTTCGTTTCTTGGTCGGTAAATACCGAATAAAATATTGCCACTTTATAATTAATATGTATAAATTCTTTTAAACATCAATTTCGCAAGTGCGAGACTATCATAATAACAGAGCTTCTTCTTACAAAGACTGGTAATCGCCATAATTCTATAGGGTAGAAATATAACCCATACATTTTATAATCGGCATTTGTTATTGTTTTTATGGCAGTTTTATCAAGCCACTTTATTTAATTAGCTCGTTTGGTCATTTAAAGTCAACGTTAATCTTGAATGATTTAAGCTGATATTTATGAGCAGAATTATAAAAATAAAGTTTAATGACGTAATGGGTTTTGCTAAAACTAATGCCAATGATTTCGTTTCATTCTTAGCAATTCCTTTATCTGTGGTATCTATGGCCACTATGCAGAAGATAAAAAGTGCGCATTTTTTATATGCCACGAGAACGCCATCTAGAATAGACAATTCTATGACTATTCTAAAGCTTGGTGCTCAAAGTCAACTTTAATTTTAGGTTAATGTTTATGTTTAAGTTTAACGACTTAAATAGTTTTATAGTTTTGTTAAAACTAATGCCACTGATCCCCTTTCATGTTTAGCAATCCATTTATCTATGCTATCTATCTATTTACATATACGCTGGCGCTGATGAGATTAAAAGGAATATCAATGTATCGAGACCTCAATTTTTACTATAATTATACTTTTATACAGTGTTTTCGTGCACAATTTGATCAAATATACAACCATTTAGAATATCTTCAATACGAATAGTGATAGTAATAGGTTTTTTGGATTTTAAATGAGAAATAAACAGTAAGATTATCAATTTTGTATAGCAATGTACGTTCCTGTAAATAAATAATATAAATTTTTATTAACTAAAATTGGGAAATATTTAAACGTAGGACCTTCAAACCTATTTATTGGGCTTAAAGCCTTGTATAATATTGCGAAATATTTGCGCTAAAACACAACATTTACGCGAAAAATAAACTAAATTAACTTCTGTATCGTTAATTTAAAAATTATTTAGCAAAAATTGCGATCGAGCTACATTGCCTATTAAATGTGAATTTATGGGTAAATTAATTTAGATTGCACAAGTGCACCCAATATAAATCAGAGGATACATTTTTAATTAAGTTCTAACTAGCTCTAATATTTTTGATTTAATTTATTATACCTTCTCTTTATTTTAAACGTATTTATTAGTCTGACTGTGAGGCCAGGGTGTCCGGTTACTTGACCGACAACGCTGTAATAGGCGGCAAATGATGAAAAATGAGGTAATTTTTGATATACAGGATGTTAAAGTTCAAAAATCAATATTATTCTTTTGGAATAAATCCTAAATTACAAAAAAAAATGTTTGAAAATTGGCAAGCAACTTCCTTTAAAAGACCTGAAATTTTAACCAAAAGTCTAGTGACGTGCTATAGTAGGAGACGATGCTTTAACTCTCTTTAAATATCGCACCACTGTACTGACTCGTTGAATGATAATAATTATTTATTATATTTTTAATTCCTTATTTGTTTTTCTTCAAGAAGAGGTAGGAATCTTTGACATTCTGCAATCTGACAATTAGAGATCCTCGTGTTGCACGTTTTCCATTTTCCTATTTTTCACTTTTTCATGCATGGATAACTTTGAAGTAAGTAATTTATTTAGTTAGCCAAACAGAACATAGATGTTCAAAGTAATCAAAAAAGCCTGCAAATGATTTTATGCGAGGTTAAATAACCCAAAACTGCTAATTTTTGCACAGTCATAGGTTTCCTCCCTTTCAAGAACAGTAACTCAGTAATTAAAAACATAGTATATCATTATCATTCAACCAGTGGTGTAATAATTAAATAATTAAAGTGAGCGCCCAGATGATTACCTACCTAGAAAGAGGGTTGAGAGCAATAATAACATAATTATTCTACTTCAGGAACGTACCCAACCGCAGCCTTAGAGGTAATGCTGAACATGCCTTCTGTTCATCTCAGTGTGAAGAGGGAGGGGATTATCAGTGCTCATAGGCTATTCCAAATAGGTAAATTCAAGCCTGGAGATTTGACTGGTCACTTGCGTATCTTTGAAGAAATAAAACTGGAAAATGCCAGCAGACCAAATGACGGTCATGTTGAACCTAGATGTCCCATTCGCAGTGGTTATTGATGACCACCAATCATGGGAGGGTAAAAAACTACCTCAGGCCGATAACGCATCGCTGTGGTACACAGATGGTTCAAAACTAGCGAAAGGAGCAGGATTGGGCATTTCAGGTCCAAACTGTAAGCTTTTCAAACTGCTAGCCAAATATATAACTATTTTCCAAGCGGAAGTGCTTGCCATAAATACATGTGCAGAAGAGCGCCTCACACAAGGACTTCACAGAAAGCACATCTACATATTTTCAGACGGCCAGGCGGCTCTAAAAACTCTAAAAGCTTCCAAGTGCATGTCAAAGCTAGTCTAGGAATGCAAGCAAACCCTAAAACAACTAGCAACACGCAACCAGGTAACTTTAATGTGGGGTCCTGGCCATAGAGGCATAGAGAGCAACGAAAAAGCAGACTGCCATGCGAAAGAACACCGTATTATGGTCTAGAGCCCTACTGTAGCCTTATGAAGAGCCACATCACCGAAGAACTAAACAAATGGGAAACCGAGCAACTGTCGTCCTACTGGAGAAAGACTCCAGGACTTAGACAGGCGAAAAGGTTTATCACCATCTCTGCGAAAAGAGCAGAACAACTTGTAGTCATGAAGAGAACAGATATTAGAACTGTCGCCGGACTGCTCCCTAGACACTGCCCGGTAAAATACCACCTATGCAACTAAAACCGCAGACCATCTACTCTGCCAATGTCCAACCCAACTCTGCAAAAAGCTCAAGTACCTTGAAGGAGTACAACTATCACCTCAAGAAGTGAATCAACTACCTCCAAAGAAAATAGCGTTGATTGGAAGAAGCCTACGTCTCTTGGACACAAATTAAGTTGTAGAGTCATGCACAAAATATTTGTAAAGCTGAAACTAGCCGAAATGACTCCTTAGAAATCTACAATCTACTTCAGGAATAAGGAATATTTTTCAAATGTTTATTAAAATTAATGCCTAAATCTAAGCAACAAATATACATGCAAGACAATATGATCTTAACCTTATAGAAAATCAATAAGACAGAAAAATAGATATTTTAATGACGACCTTTATTATTCTTCCCATAACAAGGCCAAAACTGCTTGGCAAATAATAAAGAGTGAGGTTAATATAAAGACAAAGGAATCATACCTTCTGGAGTTCATTGGGGAGGATAACTGGAAAATTGGCTCTTATGAGGTTGCAACAAATAAATTTAATCATTACTTTTTAAATTCTGTGGAACAAATTTCTATTCAATTAACTCTGGAACGGTGCAGGAGATAATAAAAACCTCAAATAAGTCATTGTTTCTATCCTCGGTGGAACCAGAGGAAGTATATAATATCATAAAAGAGGTGGCAATAAAGGATTCAGCAGGTACTGATGGGGTTCCCTGTTCACTGCTGGCTGGGGTGGCCTGCCAGTTAGCACCTATATTGACCTATTTAATAAATCAATCATTTGCGGAAGGTGTGTTCCCTGCCAAACTAAAACAATCGATTGTCATTCCTATATTTAAAAAAGAGGACAAGGCCAGGATTGAGAACTATAGGGCTGTCTCAGTGCTCTCAGTATTTTCTAAAATATATGAAAAAGCTTTCTATACAAGACTTGTTAGTTTCTTGAATAAAAATAGCATATTAATCTCGGGGCAGTATGGTTTTAGATCAGGGAGATCAACACAAGATGCTATCTTGTCAACTATTAATAGTATAATAAAAAACCTGGATGAAAAAAGGGCAACGGCTGGGTTGTTTTTTGACTATACAAGAGCTTTCGAGCTAGTGGACCATTCATTACTAAAATCCAAATTATATTGTTATGGAGTGAGGGGACAGTCCTGTGATTGCATATCATCGTACTTAAGTGATAGGCAGCAGAGGGTGATCTTACGAACGAGGACTGGGGAATTTACCTCGGAGTCATTAAATGTTGGCATGGGAGTCCCGCAAGGCAGTGTCCTGGGACCGCTTCTATTCCTTGTATTTATAAATAGTATTATGAACAGCAGAGTGAACCAAGTGGAGCGTCTAACAATATAGTAACTGCGCCAAATGTGGAACATTTAAGTGGCGAATCTAGTGACTTGTGAAGTGCTTTGAACATGCAATTGTTCAGTGATCAGAATGGGCTCCTGTTGAATCTGTCATAGAGTGACGCTATGATGTTCTCTACAAAGGAATATAACTTTAGCCTGCTTATAAGATCAAAGGCTGGATTGATGAGGCAGGTGGAAAGTACGAGGTTTTTGGGTCTGAGACTCGACTCTGCACTATCATGGAATGATTCAGTCAATGATATCTTAACAAAAATGTCTCGGTACTCGTTTGTGTTATGGCGTTTAAGATCATATGTCAGTAAACAGATAGTATTATCCTATTATTATGCCTACGTTGGCTCAACACTGTCGTATGGCACGGTGCGTTGGGGCAATAGCAAAAGAATTAATGAAGTTTTAATCTCGCAGAAGAATATAATAAGAACAATTACATTTAAAAAATGACCTTCTCATGTCGTCAATTGTTCAAACTATAACTGGTATAACTAACGGTTTCACAATTTGGGCCATTGATGGATCAAGTGTCCACATGCTATCTTATTTTTTAAATGCGCGGTCAGCAGCACATTTTTGCCAGTTTTCTGAACTGACATTAGGTATTGCTTTTGCAAATAGGTTTTTAAGTTCTATTAATTTGGAGGTCACATTTTTTTCTAACCACTTCGCTTTTATATCCAGTTTTGTCAATTTTGTTAATAATGTACTTATTGTACCTATCTTTGATTATTAAAGCTTCTTATTTGACTAATTGTATTAACTCTTACTTAACATTGTCATCGTAGAATCATATTTTTCACTGAGTTAACCAAGAGCGAATATTATGTTGGGAATATGTCCAACTTTTATTATTAAGTCTGGGGGTATCAAATCTATCATCTGGCTAAACCATTTTTCAAACATATCAGGATGAATATCCTCATGATAATCTCCTGGTTTTTTTTTCGATTCGAATCAGTTTGACTTGACTTGCCAATAGCTAAATAGAGAATAATATATATAAAACGGTATCTTAGGAGGTAAATTACATTACATTGCTGAAATCTAGTTCCCATCGGTGCATCTGCTGAGTGGGCAGTCATACAGGTTCGGTTTCATGCTGAATGGCCAATTCCCACAGGTTGTGGTGACTTAACTAGGTGCAGATATGGAGACCTAAAAAATGACCATTCACTTTCTGATAGGAAATTGACAAAACTGTGTCCTTGTAATTAATTGGCATCCTTTTCCAGATGGTGGACGGAGACTAGTTGATCAACCTTCCATAAAAGCTTGTCTTGAACTCAAAATGTATTTGCCCTGACAAAATTTATTTACCGTGTACCTTTCATTTATTCAAGTTTCATCTAAATCATTAATGCGTTTTCCTTGAGAACGCTCATAGGCTCATATTAAATTTTGCTCATATAATTTCTTCTTCACCGTACCATTTCCCCCCTTTCAATTGGCATGGATTTTCTATGAAATTATCACAGAGAAACTTGATGGATTTCAAGACGTCCCACAATTTGGTTTTACCCATCGTTAGTATCTGTGGGTCACTTTTTGACAGCCTGTAGAAGTAACTCCAAAGGTGGGATTCTATCTTCAATGAAAAACCCATGAATGATTCATAGCAGGGAATTTTTTACATCTTTTGTAAACTTCAGTTTTACCTCATTTTGGCTTTGAAGCAAAATTCGATAAGTTGCTGCCTTTCTAACTCTGGTAATTAGCGAGCACTTTTGAACCCTATCGTCAATGCTGAAATTAAGGTTTTCATCACTTTTGATATAACTATGATCTTTTCATTTAAGCTTAAATCCATTATTTTTCCACATTTTGGAAAAGACATCTCCATTATTCTGACCTAATGCACGACGTGTTACGTGAAAAAATAAACTAACTGTGTACCTATGATACGGTATATAATCCAATGGTCCCCTTGGTTTAATACTTACTAGGTGGCTCTTATCTCTTTTATTACATCGCCTTCCTAACGGATAGACTATAATATATATATAACACAACCCTGCCAAAACAGGTGCCCCCAATTATTGATCAAACTGGTAAAATTTGAGGCTATGGTTTCCAAAAAAGTATGTTGAGCCATTTGTAACTTTGTGAATGTTATTAAATACATTATTGCGATTTTCTCCTTTTACTGGTCGATTTGTGCTATCGATTCTCGCGCTACCTTACTTCTCGCTACCTTACTTCCGGAGTACCAGCCTGCTCAACAGGTATATCCGTTTGGAGCGCCACTTGACAGAGGTAATATATTTTTTTTTGAGAAAATTGATAGCCCTTCTTGCCTGAACACTCAAGGCGAGTAGTTCGTATTCCGTATCGGAATTTATCATTGCTATTTTTGACCCTCAGGTCTAACTACCGCTTGATTGTGCACTTGCAGTATTAAGCAAATTATCGGTCATATCGTCTATAAATGTTGTGTGATGAACTAGTGTTTTTTAAAGGTATGTTCGGCACGAGGGTTTCTATTTAAGATGGCTAAAGTTATTTATCATTTACCTAGAGCCCTTTTGTGGTACCGAATTTCTTTAGTGGGGCAGAATTCCTTCTATGGGGTAGAACTCCTTCTGTGAGGTAGAATTTCACACTGACTTAACAAATATCGTCTTCAGTTAGCTGTACCGAAGTCTTTTTTGTCAGGGTGACGCAACCACATGGTTGAGACGCGTTGTAACGTTGTAATTGTATCCGAATATTATATCGCGATTTTCTCTGTGTATCCGTTAAATTGTGGTATCGATTATCACAACATTACTAATACGACTGAATTTCAGTACTCCGACCCGTTTGACAGCAAGCGCCTCCCGAGGATGCGCATGAAAATGGGATATATCGAAAGAAGTTGTAATTAAAGATCTTCTCGCTTGAGCTTACCGTTGAGAAGGGCCGGCCGCATGGCTAATAAACCTTACTGCTGGTTGATGGTGGCTAGATAGTTTCTTTTAAACTTTCAAAGCATAGTATCGCATAACTTTTGTTATTGGTATTATCTAAATTTATATGGTACAATAAGGGCGGTTATGCCATTTATATTAAATTATTTATATCTATCTGTAAAATACATGGCAGAAATTTAATTAAACTTATTTAAACTTTGCTATTAAGCTTTTCGCTTAGATATCGGTAGAGTTTATTCCCTACAGTAAAATCTGCTTTAGTTTGTCGTTTTTGAAGACATTTTACAGATCTTCTAGAATCCAGCTACCAAGGGAGTAAGTAAGAGTGGTTTAGCGAATATTTATTCCCTAATATTTGCAAAAAAATGTCATTATATGTAAGCAGTAGTAACTGAATAGTGTCAAATTTTCTTTAGAGATAATTCATCTAATAGACCAGTATTAAATTTTCTTTGAAAATAATTCATCTACTGGAATATTATTAAGTTTACTATGAAACAATTCATCTAATTGAATAACATTAGGTATCTCATTAGGACTTAATTGTAGTAATTAATATAATAAAAATTGGAATACTGTTTACCATCAGTGATACTGGTAAGTCAGCGGCAGTGAATTGCTATCGCATTTTGAAAAAACAGCAACCGTCAGTCGGTAGTATTTCCTCAATTCGGGAAAGGTATATTGTTATACATACGCAGTTAGTTTTAATAAACAGGATTTTTGTATTCCTGGTGTTTATTTTGGAAGCTGTATTTAGGCTATAATTCAATGTCATTCTAATTTTTTTACGCTTTTTCACAGGATATTTTTCCTAAATTTTATTATCCGATTTTCAGACAGATAGAATTTCTAATAAATTTCTTGTAGTAAAAATTTAGTGGTGCCCGCTCTAACTGCCATAAACTTTAACCCACGCCTTTAAAAATAACAAAACTACTAACGGCTGAGTGAGTTAGGCCTATGGACCAGCTGAATGAGCAATTAGTGAATAAGCGCCAGTGTCCACAACTCGGGGAATCAAGTAAAATCGATTTTAATTTGTTTAAGTCTCTAAATTACCGTATATTTCTTACCGTTATATATCCTTTTGATGAATGAATCTGTAGCTAGGCAACTGTAGGTAGTTTGCTTAAATTACCGTGTGTTTCTTACCGTTATATATCATTTGAATAATTGAAGAATATACAATCAAATGACTGTCGGTCATTTGCCTTAATTACCATATATAGCTTATCGTTATATCTCACTTTAATTAATGAATATATAATCAGATGAATGTAGGTCATTTGCCTTAATTATCTTACGTTTATTACCGTGATATATAATTTTAATTAATGATTACATAGTAAGGGGGCTGTCGGTCATTTGCCTAAGTTACCGTACCGTGTACTGAATATGTAAACAAATGACTGTCGGTCATTTGCCTTAATTACCGTATATAGCTTATCGTTATATGAATTTATAATTAAACTACTGTAGGCCTCTTGATGTCTATCGTTTATATTCTCGTTAATCCGCGTTTCATTTATTGATCTAGCTATCTTGCTTATCGGGCTTACCTTTAAAAGAGAGACTTATTTTCATCTTTAGTTAGTTATATAATTCATATGGTTAGTGTCCGAATAGCTGATTGAGTTATTTTTTTGCTGCATTTGGCTGTAAAGCTCATGGCAGTAGCTGCCAAGACATAAACCCACGCCTTTAAAAAAAATTGAAGACGCTGAGTAAACCTGGCGTATGCATGGACCGCCTAATGACCAATTACACTGTTTCAAAGCCTGGAAGATTTCTTGATAATTTGGGAACATTAGGGTTCGATTGGTTCATATGAAGGAGTTCAAGAGAGTTTGCCAGATTTATCACTGAACGCTTTTCGTTTGCAAAATTTAAAACATTTACTGGTCTTTGGATTTCATTTGGGATCATATGGCTCTGCTGGACAAGATTTGTTATGAATATAAATATAAATGCAAAATACAACATGCTTAAAACTAATAATAAATTTAAAATTAGGAAATTTGGTTTAGTTTGGGCGTAATAAAAGTACATTAAGAACAACGGTGAACAGTACGATGCAGTACATTGTATGAAAGAAACTTAGAAAGAAATAAGTTATAAAAAGATGGCTTTTAAAAATCATAATTCGTCATCTATATTGTACCTAAACGACAGCCCCTTTAAAAAAACGGCTAAAAACATAGTTAATTAATAATTTCACATACGAAAATATGGACCGATGAACGATTCCACAGTAACATTGGATTTTTCGACTGCAATATGCTCATTTAAAAAACAGTAATTTACTCTTAAAAAGGTCAAAGGAAAACAGGGACCATAAGCGTGGGGATTTTGCTTATTCATGAGAAATGCTTTTAAAATGAAAATGCCAACCAAAATGGAACGAAAGCAAAAAAAAACAGCTCAACTTAAATAACTTTACTTATAACTTGCTTTGGGAATATTTCATGAATAAAAAATGGGCAATTCTCTGTTGAAATTTTAAAGGCATACAATAAATTAAAACTTTTAACGAGACCTTATTTTAATATTTAGATGACATATTGTTTGCTATATTTCTCTTTGATTATGAACTTGTTTACGAGGCCATTGGAATAAATGTTTTATGAATATGTATGTATATGGATCCAATTTGAAAGAGCATTTCATAATTGTAGGCATTATCATAACCGAATGATCCTTAAGGGTTAATATGACTAAAATTTACGTAAATTTTTTTTCAAATACAGAAATACAGCTCGTTTCAATTTAATAAATTCTTCTTTAACACTGGTGGATGTGCTTCTCAATACGTCTATATCATCTGCAATAGTAAAGATAAGATAGCGCAGATGTCTTTCTGCATGCGGCCACTGTTGACAACAAAATAAGCTTAGGTTCTTCCTCTAATTCTCACTGCACTTGTTCACTCATCCAGAAAAGTTTTTCTGAGGTTAATTCACTTTTCTCCAGGCTCAACCATTGCATCTCCACTCTACGATAACCTTCCTTGAAATCTATGAAGAGTTGGGGCAGAGTTGTATTGAATTTCCAGCATTTTTCCATTAATTGTCTGATTGTGAAAAATTGTGCTATAGTAAGCGATTATTTTTAAACCGCATTAGTAAGAGATCGTTCTTTCCAAAAGTTCCTGGTCGTTGTCCACATTGCGTCAAATTTTTCTTGATTTTCCACTCAGTGAGGTTTCTAGAACTGCCTCCTATTTGTTTGTCACATTTGTCTCTTCCAAATATTTTGTGTTTCAGTTAGGGATGTGTCCTGTTCTGGTATTAATTCTGTTGCCTACCTTTGCTCCAATAAGGAAAAACATGATTATTTAAGTCCAAGCTTCTTCGACAATTAATGTCGATGATATTGATGCCATGTTTTGCATCATGTGATTTCATGTTACTCCATCCCATGCTTTGTTTGGGTTAGTTTAGGTTATGCTGCCGCTGCTGCTTTACGTGTGGGCTTCGCTGGATGGTAATCACCCAGAAACTTGGTTTGAGATGTCTCGGACCGCCCAATTAAGGGCATCTGACCTCAGTCATAGTCCACTGTTTCATTTCATCCACCTGCCCCAAATGCCCCTATGTTGGCCGGTGGTGAAAAGAGTGTGCTGAAAGAAATTTTTGACCCTTCAAGGTGTCGAGCACATAAAGTGGTAGCTGTGAGCTTAACCTTGAAAGCACAGACAGAAATAAACCCACAGGAACATCCGTGAATGAGAATTTCTTCTGGCTAGGAAACCCGAGGAGAAACAACGGCCACTGAACGATATCCACGTGTTTACCCAAAATGGCGACAAAGGAGCCGATACAAAACGCGTGTTGACTGGACCGAAGATGAAACGGAAGTTCTAGTATAGGTTATGTTTCAACATTGATGATTTAATATAAAGGTTGTTTGATGTTGCCAGGTCCACAAATCTAAGATAAGCAAGACCATGCTTCAAGTGCGCCCTCCCTTTTTGCGTTATCATCTTCCAGTAGTAGTAGTTGACGGGAGGATCCAGAGTTAGCTTAAAATTATGAGCCTTTTCGTAAAATCAGTTCCCTATCAATAAAGTAAATAAAAAAAAATCTTAAATCAATTAATTGGCACAGAATAACCTTTCTGAAACTAAATTATTAATCTCTTTATGTAATTAAATAAACAGTATTAGGCCAAATAAAAATCAACAAAGATATTTTAATAATCAAAGAAAATGTGAATACACTACGTAAGAAACAGAACAGAAAGGGAAAAATATAATTTAAAAAAAAAATTAAGGAATACATATACAATGACGTTACCCAAAGAATGAGATCACAAAAATTCGAATCAAGGACTTAAATAAATTACAAAGCTTATTGGGAACTTTAAAAAGGTCTTTTGTTTTCGCTTTTCACTCTGAAAAAGGAATTGCAAGATTATCTATGTCCATAGAAGTAGCTTCTTCTGCTTCTAGGCTAGCAGCGCGAAGGACCTTAACCTTTTTTCCATCAGGGTGCTTCTAATTCTTTCTTGATAGCACTTTAAAAAAGTTTTTTCTTTTCGCTTTTGACTCTAAAAAAGCAATTACAAGAATATTTAAGTGCATAGAAGGAGCTTCTTCTGCTTCTATGGCTAGCAGTGCGAGGGGGCTTAACCTTTCTTCCATCATGGTCCTTCTAATTATTTATTGATCAAACTTTACAAGTCTTTTCCTCTCGCTTTTGACTCTAAAAAAGCAATTAGAAGATTATTTATATCCATAGAAGCAGCTTCTGCTTCCATGGCTAGCAGTGCGAAGGGGCTTAAGCTTTTTCCGCCATGGTGCTTCTGTTCATTTATTGATCAACAAAACTATTGGTAATTTTAACTTACTATTTTTTTATGCGAATAAGAATTGTTTTGCCGAGACTTCCGTTGTTTTTTTTTTGTTTTGCCGCAATTCTATAGCTACGCTGCTACCAGGATCCCTTTCAACTGTTCAAAAAAGATATCGTAGGTCATATAATTTTTTTCTTCAGTTCAGATACATTTTTTCCGTGAGTGTTATGTAGCCAATTCGTTCATTTATCGGTCTAAATGCAATTATCAAGATTCCAGATTCATTTCGTCGTATTTGCTAATTTTCCAGCTTTCTGTATTGGTATGCTATATCTCTTGTTATATCCATATAGGCCAGTTGTTAAAACTATTCTGCGGTTTTTACAGTTGCTCCAGGTCTATACTAACTTATGGCGTTTAAAGTTAATTAAGTAACCCAAATTAACCCTCTTCCTTTATCCGGGCTGGCAACCAAGAATGGCGTTCCGTCCTCTTTAATCAAACACCCTGACCCCAGACCGAGTTACATTTATTCACTTGTGATGAGTTAAGCATAAAATCAATTATGAACTAATATTGCTGCAGTACATTCAGTGCAATTATATTTCTTCAAGTTTTTAGAATTGAGAAAATGTATATCAAGGGCAAAGTATATTAGTATCAGTAATCAATAACAGAAGGGGTGGCCCCTAGCGGGCCTTTTACTTAAGCCACCAATTGGGCCCGTTGTGCCCCCAGCCCGCATTAGAGAACCTCCAGGATGCCATCCCTCCTTAAAAAGACCGCATCTCCTTCAGACTAACACGACACGACGCCCTGAATCTGACTCGATCAGCGTCACGCAAAGGATTCTGAATCTTGCCCACGCGAACGCGGGGTAGATGACATGGGGGGTCTCGTCGTCCTCCATGCACCATCTACACTCTCCCTCCTCTGCTATTCCCAGCAGAGTCAGGTGCCGTCTAAGCCTATAGTACCATGTGTAGAATCCTACCGGGGCCCTGCACTCCTTCTTAGGTAGGCACAACGGCCCTCTGGCGAGACTCTTGGCGGGCCCATGTATCATGAGCTTCGTCTGTCTCATACGCCCGACTCTTCGTCCAGGCCTGCAAAGCTCTTTCGGGAACACTCGGGGCGATCCCCACACAGGTATCAGGCCCCAAGTATCAGGCACTATGTCAATGCTCCACGAAATAGTCCATTTTGTTATTATTTAATTGAGGTAATAAACAGCATAAGAATTTCATTAACCTAGAGTTTTCGAATTATTCTGCTCTTATCTATTACCCATTATGCTTTCTCCTGTGTTTACTACTCACTGATATGAGGTAGGTTAATCTAACCATAACGATATGCATAAAAATTTTATTCGGCTTACATTTTAGACGGTATAACTCGCGTCCTCAACTTCAATAAAGTTTTATGGTTAATTCGGTTTTTCATAAAAATATTTACGGTTAAATTTAGGACATATTCTCAATAATGAGAGTACCTCCGCATTTGAAATTTGGCGCTATGACCATATCGTATAAATATACGCGCTAGTAACTTTATACAGTGTTGCCATCATAAAAACTGTCATTTGAATTTCCAGTCGCACTATGAAATTTAATATGGGGTTTTCTCAATGTAGGGATGTATTCTATATTTTTCAACTTGTGAATTCAGAAGTGTTAGTTTCAATTAAATAAAAAATAATTTTTGAATTTAGCGCACTTACTTTTAATAGGAACAACATGTAACGAGGATCGATTAAAATTCTGCTATAATAAAAAAAATATTAAATTTTAATTTTGAAATATGGGCGGGAGATAAATCCATTGGAGAATCCTCGACTGTAAGTCCCACAGGCTTCTAAAAGCTCTGTTACCAGCCCATAGAGCATTATTCGCCTTCCTAATGCGGCTGCTAACTTTCTCTTTTTAGCTCAACTTAGAGTCTAGTATGATCCCGAGATACTTAGTTGACACTTTATAGCTCAAAGACTTGCCGAACAAGTTGATGGCCGGAAGAATTTCACCCAGCCTACGTTTCTTCGTAAAAAGTACTAATTCGGCCTTGCCTGGATTGAACCTGAACCACCGAACATTAACTATACGATAAAAAGAACCACTCAACCGCGGAAGCTTTGATGTGCGTGTGCAGCGAGCGCTAAAAAGGAATCGTAGATTTTCTGCATGGTTGCTTGGTAACGGTTGGCGGACTCTCGCCGCGCCGTGTCAAAGTCGCCTGCCAATATCCTGCTAGTTTTCGCGCGGGGAAGGAGACATACCATTGACGTGCCGCCGCGGAGAGTAAACCTTCTTATCGTATAGTTAATGTTCGGTAGCTGAACCTTTCCTCCAGGCGCCATCTCTCTATCAAGTGGAGTGCTCATTGCATGAGTCTCTCTGTATGACCAATGTCCCAGTTATCGATGACCAGATCATCAGCATAGGCTTGAGTGCAAAACTCAGCCTTATTCAGCTCATGTAATAGTCCACTGGATACCAAAAGAGAGGCGATCGAACACTTTCAAGATTATAAAATTCAAATTATCAGAATATTATTATAAAAACGAAGCAATAATTAAAAAACAAATTATTGGTTTAATGTTACAATAAAACAGTGACTTCCACAAGTTATGAAATTCCATAATGTGGCCACTCTTTCATACCATATAATATAAAATAAAATTTAAGTATATGTTATAACCACCTTGCAACATGTAGAAAAAACTGTAACTACAGTATAAAACGATAATAAAACAAAAGGCAAATAATAAAAAAACCTTTAAATTGTACCGTAGTAATTAATCTTTGAATTTCGCGCTGTTAGTTTTACCAAAGACTAAAATGCTGCTCTAAGAAAAAGAAAATATATTAAATATCACTTTCAGGATTATACAATTCAGTGTTAAAAAATTATTAAGAGACCAAAATAATAATTTTAATTAGTCGTAGAAAACAAATTACAAAACAGTGATTTAGATAAGTTTTAAAATACATAATGGGGCCACCCTTTGTATATAAAATAATAAACAATTTTTCAACATGTAGATAAAGCTGTATAATATGCAATATAAATAAAAAATAATAAAATAAAATTAGAATACAAATATTTATGAACCTTCAAATTTTTATTATAAAACCAAAAAAAATTACATGTAGATAAAACTGTAACCGACAGTATAAATTGCTAATAATAAAACAAAAGAGAATTAATAAAAAACCTGTAAATTGTACAGCAATAATTAATCTTTGAATTTCGTGCACTTAGTTTTACTAAAGAAAAATTTACTTAAAACTCTTTTTAAGAACAACAAGTAAAGGAAATCGACTAAAATGTTGCTCTAATAAAAAGAATAAATTAAATATCACATTCAGGATTATACAATTCAGAGTTTTAAAAAGTTATTATGATATAAAAATAATAATTTGCATATGTCATAGAAAACAACTTACAAAACAGTGATTTAGATAAGTTATAAAATCCATAATGGGGTCACCGTTACTATAAAATAATAAACCATTTTTCAACATGTAGATAAAAGTCTATAGGCAATATAAATAAAAAATGAAAAAATAAAATTAAGATACAAATATTTATGAACCTTCAAATTTTTATTATAAAACCAAACAAATTGACATGTAGATAAAACTGTAACTACAGTATAAAAGGCTAATAAAACAAGACAATACTAAAAAACAATTAAATTGTATGGTAATAATTACTCTTTGAATATCATGCACTTAGTTTTACTAAAGAAAAAGTTACTGAAAACTCTATTTACGAACAACAAGTAAAGTGAATCGACTAAAATGTTGCTCTAATAAAAAAAATAAAAATATATTAAATATCACTTTCAGAATTATACAATTCAAAGTTTTAAAAAGTTGTTAAGACATAAAAATAATAATTTGTATAGGTTATAGAAAACAACTAACAAAACAGTGATTTAGATAAGTTATAAAATACAAAATAAGTTCACCCTTAATATAAAATAATAAACCATTTTTCAGCACATAAATAAAGCTGTATATGCAATAATATAAATAAAAAATTAGAAAATAAAACTAGAATACAAATATTTACGAACCTTCAAATTTTTATTATAAAACCAAAAAAATTGACATGTAGATAAAAGTATAACTACAGTATAAACGGCTAATAAATCAAAACACAAATAATTAAAAAACCCTTAAATGGTACGGTAATAATTAATCCTTGGATTTCGTGCACTTAGTTTTACTAAAGAAAAATTTACTTAAAACTCTTTTTGGGACAATAAGTAAAGATAATCGACTAAAATATTGCTCTAATAAAAAAAAATAAAAATATATTAAATATCACTTTCAGGATTATACAATTCAGGATTTTAATAAGTTATTAAGACATAAAAATAATAATTTGTATACGTCATAGAAAACAACTTACAAAACAGTGATTTAGATAAGTTATAAAACACATAATGGGACCACCCTAGCTATATAAAATAATAATAATAAACAATTTTTCAACATGTAGATAAAGCTGTATATGCAATATAAATAAAAAAACAGTAAAATAGATTTAAAATACAAATATTTAAGAACCTTTAAATTTTTATTATAAAGCCAACAAATTGACATGTAGATGAAACTGTAACTACAGTATAAAGGCTAATAAAACAAAAGACAGATAATAAAAAACCTTTAAATTGTACGGTAATAATTAATCTGTAAATTTCGTGGACTTAGTGTTACTAAAGAAGCATGTACTTAAAACTATTTTTAGGAACAACAAGGAAAGAAAATTGGCTAAAACGTTGCTCTAATAAAAACAAAATAAAAATATATTAAATATCACTTTCAGGATAATAAAATTCAAAATGTTAAAAAATTATTGAGATACATAAATAATATCTGGAAAAAGTCACAGAAAACAACTTACAAAACAGTGATTTAGATAAGTTATAAAATACATAATGAGGCCACCTTTACTATAAAATAATAAACCACTTTTCAACATGTAAATAAAGCTGTATATGCAACATAAATAAAAAAATGAAAAATAAAATGTACAAGTATTTATGAGTCTTCAAATTTTAATTATAAAACCAAAAAATTGACATGTAGATAAAACTGTAACTACAGTATAAAAGGCAAATAAAACAAAACACAAATAATAAAACACCTTTAAATTGTACGGTAATAATTTAATCTTAAAACCCTTTTGAGGAACAACAAGTAAAAAGAATCGACTAAAATGTTGTTCCAATAAAGAAAATAAAAATATATTAAATTTCACTTTCAGGAAAATAATATTCAATTAAAAAATTATTAAGATACATAAATAATATCTGGGAAAGTCATAGAAAACAACTTATAAAACAGTGATTTAGATAAATTATAAAATACATAATGGGGTCACCCTTACTATATAAAATAATAAACCATTTTTCAACATGTAGAGAAAGCTGTATATGTAATATAAATAAAAAAAAAATTAAAATAGGAGACACATATTTATGAACCTTCACATTTTTATTATAAAACCAAAAAATATGGCATGTGGATAAAACTGTAACAACGGTATAAGAGACTAAGAAAGCAAAAGACAAATAATAAAAACCTTTAAATTGTACGGTAATAATTAATCTTTGAAGACAAATTTACTTAAAACTCTTTTTATGAACAACAAGTAAAGAAATCGACTAAAATGTTGTTCCAATAAAGAAAATAAAAATATATTAAATTTCACTTTCAGGATAATAATATTCAATTAAAAAAATATTAAGATTCATAAATAATATCTGGAAAAGTCATAGAAAACAACTTATAAAAACAGTGATTTAGATAAGTTATAAAATACATAATGGGGCCACCCTTACTATATAAAATAATAAACCATTTTTCAACATGTAGACAAAGCTGTATATGCGATACAAATAAAAAAAAAATAAAATTAGGATACACATATTTATGAACCTTCACATTTTTATCTGTAACTACAGTATAAGAGGCTAATAAAACAAAAGACAAATAATAAAACACTTTTAAATTGTATAGTAATAATTAATCTTCGAATTTCGTGCACTTAGTTTTACTAAAGAAAAATTCACTTAAAGCTCTTTTTAGGAACAACAAGTAAATAGACTCGACAAAAATGCTGCTCGAACAAAAAAAAAATAAAAATATATTAAATATCACTTTCAGGATTATAAAATTATAAGCTAGCTTAGGAAAAGCTGCTGAAGCAAGAAAGAAACTAGATTTATGTTTTTTTTTTAGAAATGAACAATCATTTTATGTGAATTACGCAATTGTAGTGAAATGTCAAGTTTTTCACTAGTTAATTATTATGTGATTGTAATAGTTATTTAACAGTTAGTCGAGGTAAGTAACAGTTACCAGAACGGTACTATCGTACTAGATGAGTTAGTTTACATTGCTGATACTATTTTCACAGACAGTTTATTTCTGTGTAGCATGCCGACACGATGTCTATTTTCACAAAATAATCCACCCCTGAAACAAGCGCAAAATAATATTAACGTATAATATTCCTGAACATAAAATTGATCCCACGGGAAATAAATGTTTTGTTCAATTGAATTATGCCTAAACGGGACACATTTTATTGGAAATCTGGCTCGTATCGCCATATTGCAATTATTTTATCAAATTTTCATGCTGCCAGTTTGATTTGAAATCGCGTAATGTGTTTTGTTTCGAAACTAAATTAAAGGTAATATTTTGTTATTTGATCCCTGTGCGTTCGCCTGCTGTTCAGTTTTGATCGTTTTTGATAACATTTTCGTTGCAAATATGTTTTACTGTAAAGGTAACGGAACAACGATATCGCGCATTAGTCGGATTGCATGCAAATTTACGTTTTGTTTGTTTAACGATATTGCAATAATTACGCTGCCAATTTTAGCTGTTTATTAAATAAGTGTAGTTTGTATGATTTAAAAATTAAAAAGTTCTTATCAATTTAATTATTTCAGTGTATTGCTTCAAAGTTTAAAATTAATGTTTTGTGTATCACCACTGCCGGCTAGGTGTACCCCCGATTATAATATAAATTACCGGTAATCGTCGATACTACATATATTTAGAACGATTCTTTGTTAAAAAAGTACAAATAAAAAAACAGGATATTCTGCGAATTCAACAATCCCCTTTTGATCTAATTACTTTTTACTTTTTTCTCTCTAGTAAAACTTATCACCGGCTTTCGTTGTTTTTATCATTAACCTTAAGTTCCCACTCGAATGGTGGAAGGAAATGCATATCTAAAGCTAAGTACGCGCGCCCAGTTGTGATGTCAATATATACAACGTGCAAAAATATATAAAGAAAAGTAAATAAGAATAATTGTTCAAATGTATTAGCCAAAGGAATAAGACTAGTGAATCGGCACAAAAAGCCTAGTTAACCACACAATAGGCACAGGAATCCACATAATCATAAAATGATTAGCTGAACAATCATTGACGAAATTCCTCCAGACTCCTCCGACTAAGTCCCATGTAGAAATTCTCCGAAGTACCACGTAGATGATATTAAAGTACCACCTCATTTAGTGGAAGCAATATTATTTTAGTACTTGTACTGAAGTTATTTGACATCTAAATTCTTTCAAACACAAACAAAAAGACAAAATAGACAAAAAACAATCAAATAATAAAATATATAAAAATAAGCGAAACAGTTTAAAGGAATTTGAGAGAATATTAAATAGAGGTGACAAAAAAGAATCAGCAACACTCCCGAATCATATAAGAAAGAAAATTGCAGGTAATGAAAGAAATTAGCCAAAAACATTAATCAGTAATATAAGGAAACATAATGAGAACATGAAACATTTTAACTGGAATAAAACAAAGTCATTTCGCTGTTGAAAAATGAAAGATAATCATAACAATTTGTCTTACGGTAATTATATTTAAGATAATATTAAACATAGGAAACAAAAAAGAAACAGCGACACTCCTGAATCATATAAGAAAAATTGCAGATAATGAAAGAAATTGACCAAAAACATTAGTCAATAATGTAAGGGAAAATAATGAGAACATGATAAAAATTAAACATTTTCATTAAGACAAAACGAAATCATTTCGCTGTTGAACAAGGAAGGAAAATCATACGAATTTCTATATTGCATTACAATAATTAAACTTAACAGAATATTAAAAGAGGAAACAAAAAAGAAATGGCAACACTCCTAGGCCATATAAGAAAGAAAATTGCAAATAATGAAAGAAATTAATGAAAGACTTTAATCAATAATTATAAGGGAAAATAATTAGAAGTTGATATGCATGGAACATTTTCACCGGAACACAATAAAATCATTGCCCTGTTGAACAAGGAAAGAAAATCATAAAAATGTCTATATTATATTACGGTAATTAAATTTAAGAGACTATTAAATAGAGGAAACAAAAAAGAAACAGCAACACTCCTGGATCATATAAGAAATAAAATTGTAGATAATGAAAGAAAGTAAGTAACCAAAAACAACATTAATCAATAATATAAGGGAAAATAATTAGAACATGATGGGCATGAAACATTTTCACCGGACAACAACAAAATCATTTCCCTGTTGAACAAGGAAAGAAAACCATAAAAACGTATATATTGTATTACTGTAATTAAATTTAAGTGAATATTAAATAGAGGAAACAAAAAAGAAACAGCAACACTGCCGGATCATGTAAGAAAGAAAATTGTAGATAATGAAAGACATTAACCAAAAATATTAATCAATAATATAAAGGAAAATAATTAGAACATGACACGCATGAAACATTTTCACTGGAACAAAACAAAACCATTGCACTGTTGAACAAGAAAAGGAAATCATACAAATTTCTCTATTGTATTGCGGCAATTAAATTTAAGAGAATATTAAGTAGAGGAAACAAAAAAAAAGAGCGAAACAGCAACACTCCCGGATCATATAAGAACGAAAATTGCAGATAATGAAAGAAATTAACCAAAAACATGAATCAATAATATAAAGGAGAATAATGAGACCATAATAAACGGTAACTAAATTTAAGAGAATATTAAATAGAAGAAACAAAAAAGAAACAACAACAATTCTGATTCATTTAAGAAAGAAAATTACAGATAATGAAGGATATTAACCAAAAACATTAATCAATAATATAAGGGAAAATAATGAGAACATGATATGCATGAAACAATTCCACTGGAACAAAACAAACCCATTTCGCCGTTGAACAAAAAAAGAAAATCATTTCTATATTGAATTACGGTTTTTTTTTCATACATAAACTAGCTTTTACCCGCGGTTTCGCCCGGGTTGAAAAACCTGAAAAAAAAGAGTAAAAATTCAGAAAATAAACACCTATACACCTAACCTCAAAAATAGACAGATAAATTAAGTTATTTAAATACATCAACGCGAGCGAAGCCGCGTGTAAAAATTGTTCTATGTCCTTTACTATAATCTTGAAAATATTTGTACAAAATATCATATCTTACTTTTTAATGAACTTTGATAGTCATTTAAGTTCATCAACGCGAGCGAAGCCGCGGCTAAAAAAAGTCCTGTGTCCTTTACTATACTCTTGAAAATATCTGTGAAAAATGTCATGATGATCGGTTGAGTAGTTTACGCGTGGAAAATAGGATTAAAACTAACCGTAAAAATGGACGCGAGCGAAGTTGCGGGTAAAGACTAAAAGTGTCCTATGTCCTTTACTACACTTTTGAAAATTTCTGTAAAAAATTTCATAATTTCTACTTTTTAATGATCTTTGGCAGTTATTTAAGTACATCAACGCGAGCGAAGCCGCGGGTAAAGACTAAAAGTGTCCTATGTCTTTTACTATACTCTTGAAAGTATCTGTACAAAATTTCATGATGATCGGTTGAGTAGTTTACGCGTGGAAAATAGGATTAAAGCTAACCATATAAATCAACGCGAGCGAAGCCGCGTGTAAAAGCTAAAAGTGTCCTATGTCCTTTACTATACTCTTGAAAATATCTGTACAAAATTTCATAATCTCTTACTTTTTAAAGATCTTTGACAGTTATTTAAGTACATCAACGCGAGCGAAGCCGCGGGTAAAAACTGTCCTGTGTCCTTTACTATATTCTTGAAAATATTTGTAAAAAATTTCATGATGATCGGTTGAGTAGTTTACGCGTGGAAAATAGGATTAAAACTAACCGTAAAAATCAACGCGAGCGAAGTCGCGGGTAAAGACTATGTGATTACCATACTTTTAGAAATATCTGTACAAAATTTCATGATTTCTTATTTTTTAATGATCTTTGGCAGTTATTTAAGTACATCAACGCGAGCGAAGCCGCGAGAAAAAATTGTCCTGTGTCCTTTACTATACTCTTGAAAATATTTGTAAAAAATTTCATGATGATCGGTTGAGTAGTTTACGCGTGGAAGATAGGATTAAAGCTAACTGTAAAAATCAACGCGAGCGAAGTCGCGGGTAAAGACTAAAAGTATCCTATGTCATTAGCTATACTCTTGAAAATATCTGTACAAAATTTCATAATGATCGGTTGAGTAGTTTCCGCGTGGAAAAGAGAACTAAAACTAACCTTTAAAACCAACGCGAGCGAAGCCGCGAGTAAAAGCTAAAAGTGTCCTATGTCATTAACATACTTTTGGAAATATCTGTAAAAAATGTCATGATTTCTTATTTTTTAATGATCTTTGGCAGTTATTTAAGTACATAAACGCGAACGAAGCCTCGAGTAAAAATTGTCCTGTGTCCTTTACTATACTCTCTATATGATTGGTTGGGTAGTTTACGCGTGAAAGCGCAACAAACAAACAAACTCACATTCCCATTTATAATATAAGTTATAGGATTAGGATAATAATAGATGTATATCAAATTCGAAGAAAATTTATTTTTCAATTAAATATATTATTTGATATGATTTAATTATTTTAATATAACTATTATTTTTATGATTATTTTTTTAATATATAGAAAAACTTACTTTTATAAGTCAATTAATTTTAATACGCAATGTTTGTGCGAGAATGCATTTGATGATAAACTCGACATTGATCCAGGAATTAAGAAAGGTAAGTTATATTCTTCTTTCTTGGTTTCGGTCACGAATGTGAGTGGTGTATTGAGAATGTATCGTTCTTTTTATCCTTTTAATTTTTTTATTTTAGATATCTTCTCCATATATGCGCATACATTATGTCAGGAAGGGGTAATGAAATTGAGTTTACAATTTACGCGTGGTATTACAGAAAAATTTATTTTAAATAATTAAATTTTGGCTGTTTTGCACGTGGATCTGTATTCAACTTGTGTATTGTTCTCTCAGCTTATCTTGTAAATCATTTTTGGTAAATTGAATCCTGGGGCATTAAATAGGTAAGCATTGCCTGCATTATCGTTTACCTAATAACTTTTGCATACATCAGTGAATATGGTGTATATTTTGCCTGTCGGGTGAGAATTATCGTTATTTGTGGCCTGAGGCTTCATGATGGAGGGAAAAAGGCGTTATTGCTACAGAAGAGCTACCCTTATTACATTTTTGTTCTTTGCAATCCAATGAAAAGAACCAACTGTCTTTGGCTATATCGTGAACTTATATACAAGTTAATAATTAAAGTGCTTATTAAGTGTAAGAGACTCTATATAACTTCCTCCATTATCGCTACCATTTGCTTGTGTTGAATGTCCCTATTAGGGATAATCTTGACCAATTATTTTTAAACCTACACGTATTTGGTTTATTTTTAGTTCTATATTCAAAGAGTGTAGCATTCTCTAGGGGTTAACTATTCTCTGCCAGAGCCAAGATCATAAATTCAATATTTGTCCTAGCAATTTTAATTGAATTTATCTTGCTTTACTTTTCTTTAGTTTAATTGAAATAGCATCTATTTATTATCTGATTTCTATTTAATTACTTTTTAATTTGGTTAGCAGAGCCAAGATGATAGATGTAATAATTGAACTGATTTTTTCTTTTCATCAAGATTAATAGAAACTAATTTAGTCCATTAACTGGTTTCTACTTAATTACCTTTCTTTCAGTCTAGCTATCCACCACTAAGTCAGTATACATTTTGCACGTTATTTGTTTTAAAATAAAATAATTCAAAAACAAATTTTGCACAGAAGTTGTGCTCAAATTGGCGAAGGATTTCATGAATTTTCTCTTCAGCGTGTTTTATCATTTTCCAAGAGAGATTCCAGGGCTCCAGACAACTCCGCCGATCACCTTCCATGAAGCATGGGGAAACCTCAAAGTAGGGAACCAGTGAGTAATCCATACCACCATAATTTGGTAACTAAATGTTTCAATTTTTAAAATTTGATTAATAGAATTTGATGAGACCGATTACTTACTTTCAACTTAGTAGTTTGATGCTTATATGATAATTTCTACCTGAAGCGCTGAATTAGCCACGTCATGCAAAGGCTTAAAATATTGATTCGCACAAATGACATTTAATTTTAATGCAGCCAATTTCTAATACAGTAAATAAATGCATTTCTATTTCTGGGAAATAATCCTCTTAAGAAAGACAATGCGCAACAACAAGGAACGAGAGATGTTATCGGGCCCATAGAAAGCTAAGAAACCGAGAAAGTATACAAAGGCCTTAATTCCAACTTGCACAACTCGTAATTTTGGAATTATTTAAATGATAACAATGCATTTACTTTACAGTCGAATAACTACTAAAATGACGCCGTTTCTAGGTTTGACTATTACTTAATTACAAACTGTTCATTCCATTCTTCGTTAAAAAGTTTTAGCAGCCCGGAGAAATTAAATCCTTGATGACTATTACGAAGCCTGATAAGTGGTAGAAAATATATGCACCAATAAGAATCTGGAACAAGTTTTGGTATAATATTTGATACTAGACTCACGTCATGCTAAAAAGTAATCTAAAAGATCGTTCCTTACAACAACTAACTTGTATGCAAACGAATAAATATTATGGTTACAAATTACATTGGCAGAGAAGCGAAAAGTTGGCAGATGGGTCTAGGGTGTTTTAGAAAGCTATTAAGAAATAAGGGATGAATTCTGGGGACAAAAATATGAAGATGGCGCTTGTATGAGTATACGTGCGTAAACTGCCTCCTCTAAATTGGTTTTTCTTAAATATGATTGTATTATAGTATGCATTTGATTTTTCTAGACTTATAAGGATTGAGAATATGTTTTAGCTATGCTTTTGGTGGAAATGGTTGATGTTCCTGGAACACATCTAAAGCAGTTCACTCTTTTTGGTTTGCTCAAGTATTTTTTGCCGAACTTGTAAATAATATTTAATTATATTAGCGTTGTCGGTTGGAAACGTTGTCTTTGGAAGTTCCGAATGATCACTAAATATTGTGCACGCAGATTTTTGCCCCGTAAACTTATGATTTATTGATGCTTAGTTGCCTAAAACAAAAATTTTAAAGTTATATTTATCGACTATTATTGAAATCAGTCAAATAAAGAACCAAACACGTTTTGCTGGAAAAAAATATTTTATTTAAATATAATATACAGCTTATGAGCCAAGGTGTACCTGAAAGAATAAACAAATTAGTTTTTGGCCGCAGTCTTATATTTATGCATGCAAACAAAAAGTATGGAAAGTATGAATGCATTGGGCTGATGGTTTACCAGAAGCATCCTTCTGATGAAGGAAACTCAGTGTGAATTAATGAAAAATGGTGTGTGTTTGGATTGGATGATGATACTGTTGATATGGGTTCTGAGGTAGCCACACATTTTTCGCATTACTTTAGTTCTGTATATTCATCGGATCATCCAGAGCGCATGGATAATTTCATTTAATAATATAAACATCATCAATAATTCTATTTCAATTTCAGATATTTATTCCGAGTTGAGTAATTGAAACATTTACAAGGGTCTTGGATCTGACAACATGCACCCTATTTTAAATGTAAACTGTCCTTGCTAGACCTCTTTCCATTTTTTAGAAGTCCAGTTTTGTGGTATCTGTACATAAGGCTGGTGACATAATCAATATAAGAAATCATAGGTTCATCTGTATTATAAACGTTATTCCTAAGGTAAGGTTTTTGAGAATCTTGTAAGTAGATATCTGAGCTCAGTATTGTCCATTGAGATGATTATCAAGCAGTTTTGCTTCTGCATGGATAACAGCACTGATCTCAACCTTCTTGCTTATACTCATTACGTGTTTAGATCCTTGGAGGAAGGTGTTCCTATATCCTATACCACTCAACGAGTGGTGCGTGTGCGGATAAGATGGTGGACGTTGCATTTAAAGAGCTGTAGGTTGTAGTTTTCGGGAAAAACGTTACTAGGAAGTCCATTCCAGAGCGAGGCAGTCCTCCAGATAAAGGAGTCCTGTAACAGCAACATCCTAGGCGTTCGCAACTGAATCATATGCTGATGAGCAGCTTGTGTCTGACGGGTGTTTCTGTTCGGCACAACCCTGGGCGGAAACATAATAAGTGCCAGCTCGTTCGAACACATTCCGTAGTAGTATCGTTAGTAAAGAGATAGGTCCGCCACTATTCTTTGATGTTCAAGGTTATCAAGGCCCTTAGTCAATTCTGGGTCAGTTTGGGTTAAGACGAACTGCTCTCCTCTGTATGGAGTCCAAGATCTTAAGCAAGTGTTTAGGTCCCGAGCTCCTCACATGGTAACATTATTGCTAAGATGGTCTTATCTGGGTCTTATAGAGCGGTAAGAGCTGATGAGGTGTCTAAAACTTTTTTGCTCTGTAGAAGTGCTTTTGTGCTGCAACTTTGAGGATTTTGGTGATGTAATTACGCTAAGGCATATTGTTTTCTACGTTGATGCCCATCAAGCTTATGGATGACGACAGAGTCTGTGTTTCTCCTATCATTAATTAGTCAGGTCCTGCGGTGTTTGATTTTCTTTTAGAAGACAACTCCTTGTCTTTCTTGCGTTAAACTGGACCTTGTTTTCCTCACCTCATTCCACGATGGCATTCATATCCTCATTGATGGCAGCAATCTGTTTATACAAATGTTTCCAAGGCATTTGAGAGGGTTTTCCACGTGACATTATTTTGCAAGCTTGAAACCTTGAGGGTATCTATGCTCAGTTAAATTAAAAGTTAAGAGCTGTGTTACGGGTTACGCTTAAGTGGGTGCCGGTGCTCAGTTTTTTGTCCTATGAAATAATGTCTGTCCCATCCCTGGCCCCCAGGAGTCTCATATTGGGCCATATATTTTGAGTATTTTCATAAATGATGCTTCCTCATGGTTCAGGTCTTTTTAATTCATTTTGCTTCCTGACGATTAGAATTCTTCAATATAACTATTGTTACTTCTAATGGTACTTTAGGATGACAGATTTGTAATATATAATGGATGGCGATCAAGAGATCTAAATACAAGCCTAATAAATTTTCTGGATTGCATTTGCCCAAGATTTTTGATTGACGGTGAGTTCCTCCCACCCGTCGAGTATATCAAGGATTTTGACGCGACGCTATCATTTGTTGAACATGAGGCTAATGCTGCAAGGAAGTTGATGAAGATGTTGAGGTTTATTAATAAGAATTTTAATGATTTCTCCTCTATTTTTCCTCATTTTACCTCTAAATTTCAAATGAACTGATGTTCACTATGTTTATACAAATTTTTCCAAGGCATTTGGCATATTATGCAAACTCGAAGCCTTGGAAATATCTCTGCTCAGTTGGATAAAGAGTTGAGAGTTATCTTTCAGGTCGAACTCAGGTGGTGCGAGTGAACAGTTTCTTGTCCCATGAAATAATCTCTGTCCCATACGTGGTCCCCAGGGGTCTCATATCGGGCCATATCTTTTCAATCTTTTCGTAAATGATGTTTCCACATGTTTCAGATCTTTTAAATTCCTTTTGCTTACTGACGATTTGAAATTGTTCAATATAATTATTGTTACTGCTAACGAATGTAGGAGGACCTTAACAGATTTGTAATGAATAATGGAATGGAGATCAATAGATCCAAATGCAAGCTTTATACATTTTCTGGATTGCGCTTGCCCACGATTTTTGATGATGTCATTGATGGTGAATTCCTACCACCCGTCACGTCGGGTCTATCAGGGATCTTGACATTGACGCAGAGCTATCATCATTTGTTGAACATATTATGGCTAATGTTGCAAGCAAGTCGATGAAAATGTTGAGATTCATTAAACGATATTCTAAAGATTACTCCTCTATTTTTTCTTCTATTTTCTCTCGCTAAATTCCAAATTGTATTTAAATACTTTTTAGATTTTTTAAGGGTTTTGCTTGGTTTTAAGTTATATTTGCTTTAATAATCTTGTGATAATATTATCATGTATTTGTGTCAACAGTCTGATTTTGCCACTAAAAGATTATAAATTTTATTTTATCTGCTGCATTTAGCAACAAAAATTCTATATTTTGTGCTAAGAATTATTGAGTATTATCCTCTTCGGCTAATTAATTATAAATCATTTGTTTGATTTATTGTCAATAAGTTTAGTGGACTTCCAGTTGCAGTTATTATTCATATTAATTAGTTATACATACGAATAATAACACATAATATGTATTAGCTTTTATAACACTGTTATGGCCATAAGTGGCTGTTCTGATCATCCTTTTTCTTATGTCGCTTAGGTTTATCAAACAACTAAAATAAGATATTGTGTTATTAGTTTAACTTTGCTTAGTGCCAGTTTCTTCAAGCGAGAATAACTTTATTCCTAGAATAATTACTCTGGTTACAATTGTATTAACAATCGTTGTCATAGGAAATATTTGAAGAATAAAGTTATCCATACTTGAAGAAACTGGGCCTTAGTTATATTACAATAATTGTGCAGTTCTATATTTAAGATCTGAGTTAATAACTTACCTTTGATCCTCGTTAGATCGGTCAAATTCATATACTACTTTCGGTTTGAATATTTCACTTCTAATCTCAGGCGGATATGGCTTTAACTTGTTGGGGTCACTGATTTGCTTTGAGATACTACTGCTGCTTTATTATTTACCTGTTAATTCTAAAATAATTGTTAGTTTGGGTTAGATACATTTTTCTTTCTGTTCAATAGTAAACATTAGTACCTGCTGCTTATTTTCTTCTAAGAATTGTTGATCTCTGCATAGAGGGTTTAGGGCGTATCCCACACATATTTTCCCGTGGTTTTCCTTATTTTTCTTTATTTTTCTCCCAAACGTCAACGTTTGATTTCCTTTTTTATGTTTTATTGGATTTTGAGGTTATTTTGTAGTTCCATCTTCTTACCGACAATTGTGGACTTTGAGATTTGGGATTTCTACTTTATATCTATCTTTTCAAGTGGCATGATGTAAGTTTTGTGATTCCGTTTCTTGCCGGCTAAAGAAACGGACCTGATAAAGGAATTCAGGCAAAAAGATTCCTTGCGCGTTTTTTAACCGAATCTCGGACTGGTACTGTGATATTAGAATTCTTGTGACTGCTTTTTACCGTACAGGTAACTAGTAAAGACCGCTATAAGCCAAGTGCTTACATTTTTCTAGTCGCCGGGGACGTAACCCCGGCAACTGACCCAAAAATGGGAGACCCAACGGACGATGAGGATACCATGTCAAACGTATCCATGGAGTCGGTCACCGACCGCAAATTATCGGAGGATTCTGTGCGTAGATTACGCAGCAGATGCAAAACATATGCAGAAGTCTGCGTCCAGTGCCGTCTGGACTACGAAAGCCTGAGAAATTATAGCAATCTAAGCTTAGCCAATGCTTCTAAGCTAACATCCAAAGTGCGTCAACATAATAGGGATTGCCACCCCGTACGTATGAAGAAACCAGTGACGTCAAAAATTGATACTGGCAAAAAGAAAGCCTCTCCGACAAACATAAAAGGCACGGAGACGGCAAAAAAGCTGAAGGTCACCTTGGATAACCATCAGAAATCGCAAAAAAACGAAGAAGTCCTAAACCGCATGGATACAACGAAACCGAATAGCAACGACCCGAAAATAATGCCACCGCCGCCTCCCCCGATATCTGCAACTTCTGAGACCCTGGTAGGTGAAAAAACCAAAGACATTTTTAAAACGCCCTTCAGGCAAATACCGTTTAAAAAGAACTTTAAAATATCAACCCTAGATATGGGCCAATCCACCGTCCCCATATCTAACCAATTTCAACCCCTATCTGACCTAGATACGGAGGATGAAGAAACCGTAAGCGTCGCGTCTACCACGGCATCCACCGGGGTTAAACGCAAAGCCGCTCCCCGAAAAACCACTAAAACTACCCCCAAAAGTAAAGTGCAGCCACCACCCCCAGTTGTTATTAAAGGGCGCCCGGCTGACCACAAGCAGCTCAGGGAGGACCTACAAGCCATGAGAATAAGCAAGTACCAATTAAAATATACTAAAAACAGCGTTATAGTATATTGCGAGAACTCCATTGATCTCCACACATTGAAAAGGGCCTTAGACGTCGAGCGTACGGAGTACCATACCTACGCAGAAACCCAGGAAAAGACTAGGGCATTCGTTCTGCGAGGGCTTGATGGCGACATCAAGCCCCAAGAAATAGTCGAAGCACTCAACGAAGAACATAATATCCGAGCTAAGAGCATATATGAAATGAGAAAGACGAGACAACCGATGTACCTAGTCATTCTAGGTACCGATTATACTGTTAGACGACTGAATAGCGAGGTGAAGACACTAATGCATATACGAATCGCATGGGAAGCTAGGCGTTCAGGCAAACCCGTACTCCAGTGCAAGAATTGCCAACAGTACGGGCACGCCAAAACGTACTGCAACAGAAAAACGGCATGCAGTAAATGCGCGAGACCGCACGATATCAAGCAATGCACCCAAGAACTAACAAAGTGCGTAAACTGCGGCGGACCTCATCGGTCTATAGATGATGAATGCCCGGTTTACGCTTACAAGCTAAACATAATAGAAGCAGCCGCAGCCAAGAACAAGCAATCAAAACCGACGTTCAAACCTGCACCACCGCCAGCCAACCCGGCTTGGCGTGACAAACACCCTGCAAGAGTAGCTGACGGCTCACGGAGCCAAGGGCTAAACAATGCCCAACGTGACGAAGCATTCCAGAAGCAATTCCCGCCTCTACGACGTAGCAGCGCTCAACTAACTAGAGAGAACGTCGCAAAACAAAATAATGTACAGGTTAGTGGTACTGCTCGCGGCAACTTGAACCATGATAGCAATGTAAATATATCTAATTTAATGTCTAACCTTAATAATGTGGTGGCTAAAATAAATAGTATGGTTAATTTAGACCAGCTATTTCTAGCGCTAGACCACTACTCAAACATGCTAGAAGCGTGTCGAGGCAATAAGGCAGAGATACTGCAAGCCTCGATTCGGTTCTTCTCATTTGAATACTCGCAATTTAACATATAATGATAAATATAGCGAGCTGGAACTGTCACGGCATCAAGTCCAAAATGGGCGAATTCCGTAATTTTATGCAAACTTCCAATTTCCATATTGTTTTTCTCAACGAAACGTTTTTAAATCCTAAGTTTACACTTAAAGTTAGGAACTATAACATAGAGAGATTTGATAGGCTAGATCGAGCCGGAGGAGGCGTGACCTGCTTCATACACAAAACTCTTCGCTTTCGGCGCGTATATAACGTGCGCACCGTGATCGAAAACGTAAAACGTCAGTATTGAACTGGAGAGCGGACTGCGTGTATGTGGCTGCTACATACCTCCGGATCTCCGCCTCACGGCAAACGATCTCCTTGTACTTCTACCGGAAAACAGAGTATCCCTGCTGATAGGGGACTTGAATGCCACGCACGTCGAATGGGGCGGCGTAACTAACAGCAGGGGTAGATTATTTAGGGGAATAATCGAAAACAACCTGGAAATGTCCTTTCATAGAACTCCAAATCCCACATATCTTCGAAGCGACTCATTCCTGGATGTTGCTATTACTAGGGGTGCGATAAGAACCACTCAGTTACTGGAAATTAACACCTTAAACTCGGACCACCTTCCGATCAAGATTAGCCTGTATCACAAAGCCCCCACGACGAGAGACACCGTCGTTTCCTACAGGAATCTTGATTGGAGGGTGTTTCGAGAGAGGTTAAATGAGGTAACAGTCGTCCCTGAACAAATAGAATCAATCCAGGAACTCGAGAATGAAGTAGAAAAGCTTACTACAAACATACAGCGCATCCGTGATGCAATGTGCCCTAGGGTTACCATCCGCCCTAGGACAGAATCACTTCCTGAACCTATCCTAGAACGCATTTCAATTAGAAACCGCTTTCGACGTCGATGGCAGAGAAACCGGACACAAATGGGATCCGCTCGTATCAATGCGCTGACGGAGGAAATCAGGATGGAAATACGGGAATATCGTAATCAAGTATGGTTCGATTACATTAATACTATCAATAGGGAAGACGGCTCGCTGTGGAAGTTGGCCAGGAAAATCCGTGGAGGTAGTACGCCGATGCCCGCGATCAAACACCGTGGCGTAGACATGGTGGACGATCCGGGGAAAGCGGAGGCCTTCGCAGACTACTTGGAGAGCGTCTACAGCGAGTCGCCTGATGCTCTCCCTGAACAAGTGCAATACAGCCTCACTGTAAGCACTTTCCGCCAACATAAATATCCCATTCCCCCGTCAGTACTTGATAAATTGAGAGTCACGCCGGCGGAACTATGCAAAGCTCTCTGCCGTCTTCCGAGAAATAAAGCTCCCGGCCCGGATAGCATTCCGAACATAATCCTTAAAAACTTACCTAAAAAGACACTCATCCATCTATTGCATATAATTAATGCGGTAATCAGGCTTCCCCAAACCCTGGAAAGCAGCGTGTGTTATTCACTTCCCGAAACCGGGAAAAGATCCTACGCTAACATCCTCCTACCGACCGATATCCCTGTTGAATACCCTCGGGAAGGTGGCTGAAAGGCTAATCTTGCCGAGGATCAACAGGGCTGTCGAGCGGCTGAATATCATCCCCCGGGAACAGTTCGGTTTTCGCGGCAGACATGGCACTGTCATGCTTGCCGCGAAAATCGCAACTGATGTCTATGAGGGTTTTAATAACAGACAATCTACTGCGATGCTATTACTGGATATCGAGAAGGCGTTCGACAGGGTATGGCACGAGGGGTTGCTATTTAAACTGTTAGCAAAATACAGCCTACCGCTGCACCTTATATCACTCATCGAATCATACCTTGCCGGACGCACCTTCGTTACCAGAATAGGAAAGCACACGTCTGCAAGCAGGAGACTGCGAGCAGGGGTGCCACAGGGCACGGTCCTTTCGCCGCTGCTTTTCAATCTCTTTATAGCAGATTTTCCGTCACATCCTGAAACCCGTACCGCCCTATTTGCCGACGATACGGCGATTTATTCCCAAAATCCCATAGCGGAGGTGGCGAAATCAAGACTGGGCGATCACATGAGTGTGCTTGTTCCCTATTATGAGAGGTGGAAGGTCGCCCTGAACACGAGCAAGACCGAGCTGATCATTATCACTCGCAAGCAGAGGGATATCGATGTTACGCCTCTCATGATAGGGAATACTCCAATCATACCGAAAACCCAGGTTAAGTATCTGGGACTAACCCTGGATAGCAAGCTAAATTTTAGCAAACACGTCTCTGCGATCATATCTAAAAACGAAGGAATTAAAAAAGGCCTAAACATTTTAGTGGCAGGCAGGTCCTACCTTAGTCCAGCAAATAAGCTGATTTTATACAAATCAGTAATAAGGCCAGCACTCCTATATGGCGCCCCGGTGTGGTGTTCGGTGGCCAGGACTCATCTGCGAAAACTGCAGGTCCTGCAGAACAGGTACCTAAGGGCGGCGTTTTCCCTGACACTGCGTGATCATGTTAGGACAGAGGATCTGCATGCTTGGGCTAGAGTTGAATACGTTGCGGATTACGTCAACGACCTCGCATGCAGATTCTTCGATCACCAGATTAAGGGATCGCCGCTAACGGCCCATATCGCCGACAGGAGATACGACCCCGAACAACCCATCACACACGGCACCATATACCGAGAAACTACCCTATACTATAGGCAATTAAGGCCGCCATAGCATTAACAATTTTGTAATATACCATCATCAGCCCTAAAATCCTAGCTTTCACATCTTTTTATTGATGTTTAGTAACTTTATAACCACTTTTCATTAATTTGAAAAAGTCAGTAAGTATCAGGAGAGCAGGAACACATAGTCTTCGCGGGCTATGTGTACCCCTGCTACCTGATTGGCCAGCCGACCATGTTAGGATATGGGGGCGGGGCTTGTTAGAGGCACGATTCCTATTATAAATAGGTACCATCACTCACTGCGCCACTTGAATTTTAACCACCGAAGCATCCATGATTCCGTAGCCTGAACCGTCGGATGCATTCCATTCACCTTGATGTTATGATAGCTTACTGGAGTTGTCTTGTAAACGCAAGCCATTATTATTTTGTATATAGTTCTGTATATAATGTGCATGTTGTATATAGTGTGCCGTCCCTTTTTTAATATTATGAGCCCCTGCTCCACGAGCGCAGTTTAAACATGGTTTTTGTAAAATTTTCCATGTATAACCAGCCTAATAACAAAATAGCACACATAAAAATACACTAATCAACTTCAGCTTCGGCTAATTTAAAACGTAGCGGCATTGAAGGGTACAGCCCATGTAATGCTCAAGTTGCTAGCAGTACTACTGCCCTTAGTTTTTAAGTAGGCTAGTACAACAGCCCCCTATGGGTGTCATTTTGGTAGGCCACGGTGTTGACAGAACAACGCCAGGTGAAACTACCACTATAGTGGACATACTTAGGCTAAGTTTTGTAGTTTAATGTATTTAAATAATCAAAATAAAATAATCATGTCATGTCATGTAAGTTTTGTAATATTCGATTGGTAGCCTTGAATATTAGTAATGAGCCATTTTTCCATAATTGTTGCTGTCGATTCGGATTTGTAAGGATTTATGATTTCGTTTAGGAATATTTATTATTATTTATTGAAAAATTTAATTTTAGCTCATTAGTTGTTGCTTCCGCAGTCGTTCTACAATGATTAGTTCCCGTTTATTACCTCTTGGCACTACGATTTGTTTCCTTCACTAACGTTTTTTCCCTCTAAATTCCTTGGGAGTTACAAATGCAAATTGATTGAAACCGATGATCTCATTCTTCTAGAAATTCCTACTGGGAAGAGAGGAAGTGTTCTGTTGAAGTGTAGTTGTAGGTGACTCAGCTTTTTGTATTATTTACACCTTTTTGCAGAATATACAGAATAAGCATTTTGTAGTTTTCGATAAGTTTATTTGTAACTGGTTTACAAAAATTACGGCTTCTGGTCACCAAAGATGATAGCTGAAAAAATATATAATTTTGTAAATGTAACGATTTCCAACTTTAATCGGCATAGAAATATTACAATTTTTCATTTAAGGTGGCAACATGGACGTGTCGCAACATTATTTGTAAAACTTAACTACAATTAAATTGCTTCCAATGCAATTATTTTCCTAACTTCTGAAGCACCCACAAAATGATTGAGCTCGTAACAAGCTAAACAGGACAAATTCTTAATTGCTTAAGGGTCAACCGGGTTGGTTTAATATTATTCCCGGCACAAGAGGATATAATTATTAAGATGAGATTGAGTGTGCGCATAATACGATGATAAAAGAATTAGGCATACTGTCGTATAGAAAAAACGAGTAAAAATTTGGCAATAAATTTAATAACTAAGAAAAATAGGCAACATTGAAGAATAAGTGAACACATAATGTGGCTCGGAACTACAGCAGGAAAAACAAAATATTTTAAGTTTTAAAATTGCTCACGAATGCCACCTTTACGAAAATTGAGAGAACTGGATTTTTAAATAAAACAAATAAACAAATGTTCTTCCTAAGCCATATGTATGGTAAATAATTTTTCAACATGAGTACTAAGGGGTATCCGTAATGTTGATGCCGTGGCAAAATTATAACGTTTATATTTAAAAATTACTTCCCCACTACTAGGTATGCTGCATGGATGGGGCTTTCACATTATGAGAGATGAAATCATCATTGTATTTTTTTAGTGTATGATCTTTTCTATAATGCCGATATAAAACTGGCCAGTAAACCTTTCATCCGCTCTTTAATTAATACATACACAGTCCATACATCGGCTTTCCGGTCGCTCAAATTTGAATATATGGAGTCCGTCAAACCGCGAGTTTCTTGATTTACCTCATAATGTAAAAATTACTAATTTTGCACAACTACAGAGCTTATTTTATCAGCTTCTTAAACTTTTCGACAAGCCGCCGGAATCCTGGAAAATCTGATTCCTTGATAGCAGACCTAACAAAATAAAACGAGTTATCATGAAAAAAATTATTAAATCCATCATTAAAAATCTCTTCTTCCAGTGCCTGATGTTGTGAGCTACATCTTCCATCGATTCTCACTTTCAAATTAATAGGTTTATATACCCTCTATCACTTGCCATATTTCTACTTCTTTTGAATCCATTGATGGTTCGCAATAAAATGCTGTCCTAATTTTTATTGAACATTAGTCTACCGTTCTCATACCAAAAGGATATGACCAAAAACACACTACCTTCATCTTAAATATAATAGCCGTAAAACTAAATATATTAAATAATCTCAACAATAGACCTTATACTAGATGGTAATAATTTTTTCTATTATACTTCAGATCGTTACAGCTGCACAACATACTCCTTGGTGTAACAAAACATGACATATTGTTTATTATTTATTTACAATTACACTGCAATTACAATACAGAAAACATATGTCTTTAGGGTGCAATAAATCACAGAATACTTGAGTACCCATAAATACCTGGAAATTTTGTTTGATTATTTCGCGACAAAGGATGTTTAAGGATGTTGGAACGCGTACTCTTTGATAATAAGCAATAAATGAATGAATGATCTAGGGGGGGGGTGTTAATACACTGCGGCCTTTACAGATTTATTGTGTCCCCCTCCCATGGTGCTTCCGTTGAGGTGATTATCAATCAGACAAAAGATGCGAAAGAGCTGTAGGAAGGAAACAGCAAGCCTATAAGTACTGGCAGCAAAATCAGACCGCTGAAAATCGCAATTATTTTATCGAAGCGAGAAACGAGTGCAAGCTTGTGATCGACGAAACTAAGGACAAACACAATCAAAGGATCAGGAATAAACTTTTGCAATGCCCCAGTGGCTCCAGGAATTTCTGGTCGGTAGCAAAGGCAGTAAGTAACAACTTTACAAAAACGTCTCTCCCACCTTTGACGGACGAACGTGGCATCACGGCGACTACAGCCAAAGAAAAAGCAAACATGCTCGCCAAAATGTTTTCATCGCACTCTACCTTAGACGTGCCCCAAAGCAAGTCTCTCCCCACTATACCGAACATCAACACCACCATGGCAGAAGTCAAGTTTTCTCATCGTGATATTCGCAAAATCCTTAAAGAACTAGATACGCAAAAGGCATCAGGACCGGACGGAATACCTGCCATCGTGCTAAAGAACTGCGCCAACGAACTAACACCTGTTTTTTCCAGGCTTTTTTCTCTTTCTTACAGAAAAGGGATTTACCCATCCTCTTGGAAAGTCGCTGGAGTGCAACCTGTTCCAAAAAAAGGCAAGAAAACCACGCCCTCAAACTATCGCCCGATTGCCTTGCTTCCAATAATCTCCAAAGTCATGGAACGTGTAGTCAACCAGCAACTACTCAAGTACCTCGAGAGCAACAGAATAATCAGCGATAATCAATACGGCTTTCGCAAAGAGAGATCGACAGGAGATATTTTGGCCTATGTCACTCATATATGGAGTAGGGCAATTGAAAACTACGGAGAGTCTCGAGCGATTGCGTTGGATATTTCAAAGGCATTCGACAGAGTTTGGCATGACGGACTGCTCAACAAACTGCCGTCCTTGGGACTGCCCGCCTCTCTCTGCAGCTGGCTGGCCAGTTTCCTTAAGAACCGATCCCTACATGTTGCAGTCGATGGACACATCTCGGACACATTTACCATCAACGCGGGCGTGCCTCAGGGCGCAATACTTTCACCAACTCTGTTCCTCATCTATATTAATGACCTGCTGATCGAAACGAATAATCCTGTTTACAGTTTTGCAGATGACAGTACCCTTGTCTCTCACGTTAGATCAGAAAAACCCTTACCAGCGACTGAGACTCATCACCGCAGACAGGAGCAGATTACAGCAATTAATCAAGACCTGGAGAAAGTTCAAACTTGGGGCGACCGAAATTTGGTCCAGTTCAATGCAGCGAAGACCCAAGCAGCAACGTTTACTAAGAGGGCCAATACAGCGGGCCCTGACATCATTATGGCAGGATCGACCATTCCTTCATCCTCGTCAATCGGGCTGCTGGGTGTCTCGGTCAACAGCAATATGTCATGGCATGACCATGTTGCTAACATCGCAAAATCAGCCTCCCAGAAGCTTGGTGCGCTGTTTCGCAACAAGAAACTCTATACACCGCAGCAGTTGCTCTTGCTGTACAAAGCGCAAATAAGACCGTGCTTAGAATATTGCTCACATATCTGGGGTGCCGCACCAAAGCATACCCTAAAGCTGCTGGATTCCATTCAGAAGAGGGCTGTGCGTCTCGTCGGCGATCCGGAGTTGACCCGGAATCTGGATAGTCTGGAACATCGCAGACATGTGGCCGAGATGTCTCTGTTTTACAGATACTTTCACGGCAGATGTTCCCAGGATTTGGCCCACATAATCCCGCCCCTGGCAACTCCTGTCAGGCAGTCCCGACAGACGGCAGGAGCGCACCAGTTCGTCGTACAACTAGAAACACCTAGAACATCGCTTTACCAGAACTCCTTTGTCTGGCGCACTGCATCACTGTGGAACTCACTTCCAGGACATCTGTTTCCCACTAATTACAACCTACAAATATTCAAGAACCGTGTCAATCAACATCTTCGCACACACACCGCTCGTCGAGCGCCATAGGATCTACCTTTAGTGTGTGTGTGCCATTGCCATAAAAAAAAAAAAAAAAAAAAAAGAGTACCTGAGCTTTGATATAAGCAAGTAAGTAGTCTGGATGGCTCGATGGATGAAGGTTCCTCATGTTCGACGATGCGGCACCCGAAGCAGGCCATTGGCCTGTTCGCGACTGCCTCGCACTTCGTGAGAAGGTGTTCCGGGGTTTCTTCCCCATCTTCACAGAACCGGCAACTGTCCTAGTTTTCAATTTGTATTCTCTCCAAGTGCCTTTTAACCAGCAATGACCCGTCAGAAAGCCGGTGAGGATGTTCTTAACCAGTGTTATAAGGTGTTTTGATCTTCCTGAGTGACGGGGGCCTTAACCCTGGAAGGCATTCCCATGGACTGATCCATTTGGTTCGCTCTTCTTTCCTGAATTCTTCCTTGTAGGTTTGCGTCCCTATGGAACAGAAAGGTTCCGGTCCCAAAAGCGGAGTTTGTGCTTCTACTTTTGCCAATTGGTCTGCTTTTTCTTTGCCTTCTATCCCAGCGTGTCCTGGTATCCATTGAAGGGATGATTTGTTATTTTTGCCTTGTTCATTTAGCCTATCTAGGCATTCCCGTACTATTCTGAAGCTGATTGTTGTTGAGCTCGGCGCTTTGATGGCTGCTTGATTGCCTGAGAAGATGACAATCTCTTTCCTTTTATAGGGTCTGTCGAAATTGAACTGCGCACATCTTCCTATGGTGTTAATTTCCACCTAGAATATGTCCGGGTTTTTCCCATTGCTTCGGAGAATTTGGTTCCTGGCCAAATACTACTGCTCCGGTCCCTTGATCAGTTCTTGCCCCATCTGTACACCTTTTTATGGCACTTTGCTGCGATGTGAGAATGCAACTGATGCTCTTTTTTCCATTCTTCTCTACTTCTTATCACGACCGTGAAGTATTTTTCAAAATTATATCTTTTGACTATATCGTCCCTGGGGAGCCCAAAAAGTGGTATATGCTTTGCCAGGGATGTAAACTCACTCTTTCCAAGACATCTTCCTTCGCCCGCTCCGTCTATTGTGATTCTAGTAATTGCTTGTATAGCTGCTCCCTCTACAACAATGTGTAGAGGTGCGAGGGCCACAGTTGCCTCGATTACTGCTGTTGGACACGTTTTCATTGCGCCTGTTATACTTATTCATGCTAGGCGTTATACTTTATTGAGAGCTGATTGTATGCTCTGTTTCCTTGATCCAAACGATTGACCCGTAAGGTATAGTGGGTCTTACTATCATTGCGTACATCCATCGCAGGATTTCTGGTTTACATCCCCTGGTTTTTCCTGCAAAGCTGCGACACACTATGAGGGATCTCGTAGTCTTAGTTACAACTCCTTCAATATTTTTATTCCATTTGAGTTTGCACTTGCAGTGTTATGCCAAGATATCTGACTTCCGATGCCGGTGTAATGTTGGTCCCGTGTATTTCATTATAGGTAGTTTTCTCTTGCTAGAGAAGAGTACTATGGTTATTTTCGATGGGTTTATTTCCAGCCCCATTATTTGGCACCATTCTTCGGTTGCTTTTAGTCCAGCTTGAATGAGTTCACATAGTGTATCCTCAAACCTTCCTCTTGCTGTGATGACAATATGATCGGCATACCCAACACAATGTAGGTCTGTCAGTATTTCCTGTAGTTCGTCCATCACTAGACTCCACGTTAGTGGTTAGCATACTCGGCTCTGTGCCGTACCTCGAGTGGTACTCACTTCAATAGTCTGATGGCCTACTGAAGATTCTGCTGTCTTCGTGGCAAGCATCTTACACATTTACCGATATATAGTGTCGTTCACTCCGCTTCTCGTTAGTGTTCTCCTTGCAGCCACGTGGGAAGAATTATCGAAGGTTTCCGCAATGTCTAGGAAGGCGCAGAGCGCGATATCTTTCTCATTTAGAGTTTCCAGTATCATGCTGGTCAGTTGGAACGGACCTGCCCGTTCTGTATGCATGCTAGCTTGTATTCAACGGCTGCGTTTCTAAGGTAGTGGATCTGATGTAATTGTCTACTGCCTTTTCCATCGTCTTGAGTAAGAATGACCTGAGACTGATTAGTCTGAAGGATTTGGGGTCTGTCCCAGCCTTCTTTCCTACCTTCGGGATGAAGGTGAATTTTGCCCTTCTCCGTGCTTTTGGTATGTATCCCATGGCCATACTGCTTCTGGTAATATCTCCAAGGTGTGTCAAAATTAATTTTCCCCTTTGTAAGAGGGCAGGGAAGATTTGATCCACCAGTGGCGATTTTAGTGGTTCAAATGTATTCAATGCCAATTCCAGTCGCCCAAAGGTTATCAGCAAAAGGACTAAGGAATGTTAATGAGAAAGTAAATAAATCCATGCTAACTAGTCACTTGATTGGTATCGGCGGACTCACATTTAACCCAATTTGATATACATAAAAGCATCGTAGTTAAATTTTTGGCAAAATCTTAAATTTTTAATCCAATGCTAGGCCTTGTTTTATTAGAAGTATGAACCTAACACTTCGAGTCTTAAACTCATCTAAATTTGTCAATTATTCCAAAAAAGCTCCATGAATTACCTAAGAATTGTTATTATTTTTTGAATATTAGTATATTTTCACACACCTCCTAATTATTGCCCTTTGCATATCGTGAATATGACACTACTTCCTCAGTTTGAAGTTATATATCAAAATTTTGAAGTTAAAAATATGGCTTTACAGTATATAAGCAGAATGTCACTTGACATATTTAAGTTGATATTCTTGTAATTTAGAGCTTTAGCATATTTCTTACAGGTTGGACTTTGGTAGTTGGAAAGGAGCACCCACGGGGGGCGTCGTCGCAAGTTTCCTTGCACCTACGCACTGAAACAAACGTTTATGTTTGGGTGGCAAATCTGTTAAATTTTAGACTTATATTCTAATTCAAATTCATGACAAATCACTGACCAGACCGAAGAAAAGTCGAAGATTCGAGACACTTTTGAAAAACACTTGGAATTCTATATGCTTTGTCCATATTTCTAAAAAATTAAAGAAACGCACTTATTCTATAAATGCTCGTATTATCTTAATATTAATTATAAAAGATCCGTCCCCCTCCCCACCAGCACTATTCCTATACCGTCATATTTTTACTGCGTTTGAACTCCCTTAAAAGGGATTTTTTTTCAGAATCCCTAGTATAAACTCCCATTCTAAATAAAACAATAAACAAATAAAAATAAGCCAACAGTTACAAAGTCAATTGTTATTAAAATGCGGCGTTAAAACAAGAAATACAAACGTAAAACAGCACATTAATCAAGATTTTGACAGGCAGCTCAGAGACCAACATGCAAGCTTACAATTACATTAAGTTATTTCAGTTAAATTATAGCTGAACTTCAGTAATTATTTGATAGTATTAGGCTGATATGTGTTTTTTGAAAAAAGTGGAAAGGATTATAAAATATGATGATGCATAAACAGAAATTGAATAATTATGAACGCCGAGACTATAATTTTGTTTAGGAATATCGCTAAATAACATTCATTATATTAACAGTGATTAGAGAGCATACGCAATATTCTTAAAAACTTTACATGTTCAGGTAAAGAACATGCCACTCAAAGGAGTATTCTATATGAATAGCTTCAGCGGAGCGCTCAGCAGGAAATGACAGGGATTTGAAAATCGCTGGAAAAATCAATTGCAAATTTATCGATAGATCCATAAAATCACAAAATACTGAGTTTACCAAACAATACCCGATATTGTTTGAGAATCTTGCCTTAATCGTGCTATGGAACTCATTTCAGGTTTCATCAGACCTGGCGATATCATAATGTTGAAATCGACCATCGATTAACGAAACTGAAGAGGGTTTATTTGATATCCAGTCACAAAACTTGAGGAGCCCGCCCTCTTATGCTTAAAGACTTATCCACAATAAGTTTAGAATAATAAAAAAAACGTTAAATCGACTATATTTGACTTCAAGGACAGCAATCGGAGGTCTTGAAGCTAGACGAATATTTATGGGAAGAAAATCTAGAATAGCAATTTTACTCTAGAAAAACATATAGTAATTTCATAAACGTGCAAATAAATGCAGGAATTTTTAAGAAAGATAAGTGACGAGAATTAAAGAACAAAGGTGGAACATAACTGAAATAATAACATTTCAAAAATTAGATCTTTGACCAATGCTAATTAACGTGTTTGGTAAGACACTTGTATATGAATCAACCAGGGGTTGTCCAGGTAAAGCATAAGCTATCTGAAGTTATTGGTGGAAAACGGAGTAGATCATGATGTGCCAACTAGGAACACTTATTTTGTGAAGATAATGCTGCTGTGAAACCGGCCTGCTCTCATGGTTGGTAGTGCTCAAGTTTGTTCTCTAGTCTTGATGTTAGGATTCTGGTGAACAGTTTGTATAGATGGCCAAGGAGAGTTATAGGGCGGTAATTTTCCAGGTTTGCTTTATCTCCCTTCTTATGGAGCAAGATGGTTGATGCTTCATGCCACTTCTCTGGAATAGTGTTCTCCTGCAGGCAAAGGCTAATGAGTGTTTGTAATTTCTTTAGCAAGAGAGAGCCCCGCTTTATTGCTTCTGCAACCACTTCATCCTCTCCAGGTGCTCTGTTGTTTTTCATTTTTCATAACGCTCCTTTAATTTCCTCGATGGTGATTTCTGGCATTTCTTCGGATCCCTGGTTCACGACACCTCTCTCCTGTGTTAGTGTAATGGGATTCAGAGGTTCTTGTTGTCAGCTTTTGTATAATTCGTAAGAGAAGTTTTCGACAATGCCCAGAATTTCCTCTCGGTTTGAAGTGATATTACCTTGCTTGTTTTTAGTTTGGTTACTTCAGTTTTGCCTTCGGTAAGACGGGTATGCAGTAATTTCATGCTTTTGTAATTTTCTATTGTTTCTTTAATTTTCTTACTGCGGTATGTTCTGATGTCCCGTCTGGTAGCTTTGGAGATTTCCTTGTTTTTCGCTTTTAACTCTGCGCTGGTAACATTTCTATTGCTTCTCATCTGGTTGCGTTCGAGTATTAGGTTTTTTGTGGTCTTGCTGATTCTATCTTCTCCTTTAGTATTGGTGTGAAATGTCCGTTGGCTTTCCTGTAGGATCTCGACTATGGCGCTGTTTAGGCTGTTAATATTTGTCTCTGAGTAATCACTGTTCTGTAGTCTGTTGGTAACATGAGTTTCGAAACTCTGGATATCTCGTGCTGTTGTGCATGATTGTTTCGGCTTCTTCTTCATCAATTTAAAACTTTCTCTGTCAAGTTCCATTTGTACTTTGCATCGTACCATTCGATGGTCGCTGTTTGTTCTACAGTTGTTAAGTACTGTTACGTCTTTTACGATTGATAATTTGTCTGAGATTATGAAATCGATCTCGTTACGAGTTCTACCATCTGGGCCCTCCCATGTCCACCTCCTTTGGCGTTTTTTGTTGAAAAAGCTGTTCATTTGGTACAGGTTATGTTGTAATAGAAAAGCCAGCATAGTTCCCCCCGATCGTTTCTTCCCTCTGATCCAAACTTGCCCAGACATGTTTCGCATCTGTCTGTTTTTAGACCGATTTTAGCGTTAAAGTCTCCACATATTATGTTGAAGTGGGTTTTTCTTTCGTTTAGGGCTGCTGTTATGTCTTCATAGAATATGTCCACTTCTTCGTCCGTGTGGGATGACGTTGGTGCGTAGGCCTGTATGATCTTAATATTATATCTCTTACTAACTTTCAGTACTAGGCAGGCTATCCTGGTGGAAAACCTCTTGACCTCTAGAATTTGATTTTGGGGGCGTCTGTTATTGAGAAAGCCATTTCTTCCCTCCGACTTGTTATCCTCTCCAGCATAGTAAAATACTTGCATTGCCATAATTAGTTAAAATAACATGATAAATACATAAGTATTTGGGGATAATACTGAACTACAGCAGCAAAAATTGGGACCACTGCACTGGCAGGAATTATGAATCGAATTGAGAAAGCCAGAGAAACTTTCAACCATATCAGAAAGGTGCTCTGTCTTTTAAGAATATTAAAATACGAATTCAAGGTTTTGCTATGTTACATTTCCTAATACGGAATTAATCATGTTCTGGGCAATTTTATATGGGTTTACCTGTTCTCTATGGATGTTGGTCCAGACCACCTAATTAACCGCTGGACCTGAGTAGTGCCATGGAGATCATTCCAGTTCACTGTCTGAGGTTCTTCAAGCAAGATCTTCATCTGCCACAAGATGATCTTCCCCTTGCAAAGTTTTACCAAAAACTAGTACCGATAATACGATGATGGATTGGATACGAGGATATTTGGGAATCGTAACGATGGCAAATGTCAATGGATACAATATTTATGGAAAGAAGTTTACAGACTTCGAGAAAAAATGATTGCAAATATCATTCCGAACTAATAGAGCGTTTTTATTTAAGTAAGAAAATTTTAATAATAATGTTTCCTCCATTATTTTCAAAGCACGTCCTGAAACCTCGCGTTAACCTGTCCAAGCTCTCTGTCGTTATTTTCATTAAGTCTATTTCTTATTTTAAATTTCAATTCATTTGCGTTTTCGTTTTGAGATTAGTAAACATCATTTTTCAGATGTCCCACAATTCTCGTTTTGTAACACGATTAGTTAATTGCCTATCAAGCGGTCCATATGTCAGGTTCACTCACTCAGCGGTTTAAATTTTATTTAAAAGCGTGGGTCGAAGAGTTGGCAGTTAGGCGAAGGCGCCAGTAAATGTTTAACAAGAAATATATCAATGATTTATGCACATTTAAATTAGGGCAGTAAACTTTAGAAACATACCCTAGATCGTGAAATTTAGAACTAAAAGGTATTAATGAAAGGCACTTTTGATACTAACTTACCAAAATAAAAATCTGGATTCCAATTAAACTATTTATTCAAATCTTAAATGCTTACATAAACACTCTAAAGACAATTAATTAATTTGAGTTTATGATATCGCCTATAAACTGATGAGAAGATTTGTATATTATTTAGATTATCAGGCTATTAAATCAAGTTAAACTAAGATTCTATGTTTCTGTCTTCTTAAATTGCCCAATTTCTGTTTGGAAATATTTTTAACTAAACTTTGAATTTTTGGGGTTCTGACGAATGGCAGTTAGTCTGCAAAGATAAGCGGTATTTACTAAACAAAAGCTAATCTAAATTAATCCTATGGCAGCGATAATATCATTATACCAATAAATAGTTAATAAATATATACTTAATCAATGACATAAGTTTTGATGTAAATTTATTTATATATAGCCGGTAAGTATCTACAGATAAACAGCAAGTGAGCTCAGTTCGTTGCCGGTATTAAGGCGAAAAATTAAAGTTACAAATTGCAGTTATGGGAAATAATTTACTGCCATGAGCCTTACAGCCAATTACAGTTAAAATAAATCAATTATTTATCATAACATTAGCAAAATACATTCTTAACTCGAGATAATATCAGATATGATAATAAATAAAATAAGGATTTCTAAAGAAAATATGATAAGAAACATGAATAAATATGATATACAATAATAGATAACCTAAAGCTGCTTAACGGTGATACGTCCGATATTAGATAGCAAACGGCCTACAGTCGTTTAACATTAATCTGTCAGCAACCGTAATAGGTACGATATCAGAAAATAGACGACCTACAGTCGTTTAACGGTAAATTAATTAACGAAAACGAAATATAACGGTAATAAGGAAGATATAAGAAAATAGACGACCTACAGTCGTTTAACGATAAGTTCAGACATAAAATTTAAAAAATGGTAGAGTCTATTTCGGTCTTGCAGACGTTGAATCCACTGGCGTTCCCTGCGAAGCTACTTTCCTACCACGCGGTCGTATCGCCTCGACAAAAAGCCCGGGAACTCTCTAGGTCCGCATAGAAAAGGCCGCTGACGGCCGTTCAGCCCCAAGGGAGGGAATTCTGTTCCACGGGAGGACGTTCAGTCTCACCTAGTTAAATTATAAATAATTTTAATTATTCATTATAGAGACACTAACATGTAACAAATCTTTTTTCATAGCAAGGGTAACCACACTATTCGCCAAACATCTTTATCGGAAATACGGCCGATAATTTCAGAAAATACATCTGGCATTAATCTCGCAACAAAATTAGGCGGTTATTAGACCTGATGGTCGAAGATAACAATGATAATTTCAGATATTGTAGACGGATCGTTTTTCACCTCCTACACGCTTGAAGCGTGCAGAAAAGAAGACTAAGAAACACGTCAATTCCACAAGACGTTGGTTGCCCGGACCGGGTCACAGGGCTTCAGAGTTGTTTTACATTTCATTTTCACTTCACGCATGGCCTTCCGCTCGCTTCGCTCGCTCCGGGGCACAACCAAACAGAACTACCCAAGTTTAAATAAAGAAACAAACATAACTTTGAAAAAAAAATGAAAAAACATCAACGGAAATCGAACCCGGGGGCCGCCTTATCACAAACACAGCATCCAACCACTGAGCTACGAGACCACTTGAAAGCAATTCGCTAAACCATAAAGATATGGTGTTTGTCAACAATGTAATGCGCGCGCAACTCTGAAGCCCCGTGACCTGGGTCCGGGAAACGTCTACAGTCAATTCCAAAAGAAGAATACCTATGACATCCATCAAGAGGGCGCTCCAAACGGAGTCAGGGCTTTGAACGACTTGATATTGGTGGATTATACTCGAAAGTAAGGTAGCAACAGTACCGACAAGACAAATCAACCAGTAAAAGGAAGAAATCGCACTACTGGATTTTGTAACATTTGCAACGTTACAGTTTCTATTATTAATAATATTGAACATATAGAAAATAAAAAAGGGATACACCATTAATGGAAAAAAGCTTAGAGGCTTAGAGAAAAAAATTTTCATTCTTTATGAAATCTCATAAAGAACTAATAGAACAGTTTCATTTAAGTGAGAAAATGTTAATAAATTAATTTTTTGTTTTCTCTCGCTGATATTTTGTCGTTATTTCGTTAAATCTATTTCTTATTTTGAATTTTAATTCATGTATGCTTTCTTTTTGAGATTTTCCAGATGCGCCAATAAACAGTATCCAAAATTATAAAGGCGGGATTATTAGGTGGAATAGTTCCATTACGAGCGATCCACTTATCATAACGGTTTTTGAAATAAATGTATAACGTTCCTTGTCGAGTGCGGTGGCGCCACTGGATTTTCAGTTGCTCAATATCTAGTGTTATGCCTATTATACACACCAAATAGCATCTCAGTTCATCAGTGTGTAACCTATCTCGGAGGGTCGTCTGAGCTCTAGCTAAGCCCGAACGGGGGTGGTTTCTGGCAAATTGTCTCGTAGCAGCGCCAACCACATACAAGACAAGACAAGTGTTCTTTGAACGATGCCAAAACTAACTTGCCTTCCCATTCCATATCAAATACGTTTTAAAGCGGCCGGAATCGAACTAAAGATTTAGTTTTAATAAATTCAGACTTCAATTTTAAAATGGTGTTTAAAGATGAAAGACTGGTATGCGCATTTTGATATATTCTTTGAGATTATCTCGCATTTTCATCGTCCTTATAAAATAGAGTAGCTTCTGAACATACTTGAATGACAACTGCATTTTTAAAAGGTATTGTTTTAAAACAGATTGGTCACTAAATTCCTGACACACTTGGCTTTATCACTGATAATACATATGGTACCACATTGCAGATTCTTCAATATGACTGTGGTAGTTAAAGTAGTAGTGCAATATTTATGAATATATAGTTAGGTATCACCTGCTTAGTGTGGTGGGTAAATTAAAAGGAAATAACAACACAGCGAAAGTTAACAAGAGTACAAAGGCTCGCCTGTCTGGGTATAACAGGGGCTATAAAAACGTGCCCTACATCAGCTCTGGAAACTCTACTAAACCTCCCTCCGCTACACATATGTATAGAAAAGGAGGCTTGGACCAGTGCTCATAGAGTCATTCAGACACAAAAACTGAAGTCAGGAAACTTGACTCGTCGCTTTAAAATTCTGAAGGACATCCAGATAGAGGCGATGGCCAAACCAACCGATACAATGGAAACAAAACTCCATTTTGATGGCTCCTTTGAAGTGGTAATTGAAGACCGCAATACTATAGGGGAAATACTAAAACAACTAGAGAGGAGATCACTTGTCTGGTATACAGATGGATCAAAGATGAAAGAAGGAGTGGGATCCGGAGTTTACGGAACCAGGTGTCGAATGTTTGAACCTTTAGGAAACACTCCCACAATCCTTCAAGCAGAATTAAATGCTATCAATATAGCTCAAAAACTTGGAATGTTCGAGTCCAGTATCTAGTCGTATGATTAGTCGAATATAGTATTAGACACGGTGCTTTACTGCTACTTCTGAAAAGTGGTTATACTTGCCATAAATCGTTCTAAACTAATACAGATTATCTATAACATAAATCATATCTATTCAGCCTTAATTCAAATTCTTCCAGCTCGTCACAAATAATGGTTCATTATGGCCGAAAGGAATAAATACAGGCTTTATAGAATACCAGCAGCAAAGTT
>MU188423.1:27840-61977 GCA_016904865.1 Pissodes strobi | reverse complement strand
TCATCAAATTCTATTAATCAAATTTTAAAAATTGAAACATTTAGTTAACAAATTATGGTGGTATGGATTACTCACTGGTTCCCTACTTTGAGGTTTCCCCATGCTTCATGGAAGGTGATCGGCGGAGTTGTCTGGAGCCCTGGAATCTCTCTTGGAAAATGATAAAACACGCTGAAGAGAAAATTCATGAAATCCTTCGCCAATTTGAGCACAACTTCTGTGCAAAATTTGTTTTTGAACTATTTTATTTTAAAACAAATAACGTGCAAAATGAATACTAACTTAGTGGTGGATAGCTAGACTGAAAGAAAGGTAATTAAGTAGAAACCAGTTAATGGACTAAATTAGTTTCTATTAATCTTGATGAAAAGAAAAAATCAGTACAATTATTACATCTATCATCTTGGCTCTGCTAACCAAATTAAAAAGTAATTAAATAGAAATCAGATAATAAATAGATGCTATTTCAATTAAACTAAAGAAAAGTAAAGCAAGATAAATTCAATTAAAATTGCTAGGACAAATATTGAATTTATGATCTTGGCTCTGGCAGAGAATAGTTAACCCCTAGAGAATGCTACACTCTTTAAATATAGAACTAACTAAAAATAAACCAAATACGTGTAGGTTTAAAAATAATTGGTTAAGATTATCCCTAATAGGGACATTCAACACAAGCAAATGGTAGCGATAATGGAGGAAGTTATATAGTCTATATAACAGCTTTACCATTATGGTAAAGCTGCGGGACCGGACAATGTTTATGTAGATCTTCTCAAACTAACTGATGACGAAAGCGCCACAGTTCTCACTGAGCTATTTAACGTCATATATAGTTCAGGAAAAATATCACAAGACTGGTTAAAAACTACTTTCATTACCTTGCCCAAAAAACCAAACGCAAAATGCTGGCTAGAGTACCGTACCATAAGCCTGATGAGTCATGTTTCAAAACTAAATAATTCATAAGAGAATTTACAAAATATCTCTGGAACTAGAGATGTTCTCTTTGGCGTGCAAGTCTTGGTTCAGAAATGCTTAGATATGAATAAGCCTGTGCTTCATGGACTATGAAAAGGCTTTTGATAAGAGTCCAACATGCCAAAATGTTACAACATCTCCAAAATACTGGTCTAGATCAACGAAACACAACGAGTATCGCAAACCTTTAATGGAACCAACGCACTTCAATTAAAATTGAAGATCAAACAACGGGGGGGATAGAGATTCGAAGGGGAGTTAGACAGAGTTGTGTTCTGAATTTATCGTATCAGAGGCCTTGGCTGTGAGTGAGAGGGGCATAGACATGAATGGTATACCCATAGGCAAGGTCCGCTATGCTGATGACACTTGATGGTCTTGTTGGGCGAGTCGGTTGAGGAAATAAAGTCAACGAAGTCAGTAATGCTGATGGGCTAAAAATGAATGCAAGTATGACCAAATTTATGATTGTCAGTAAACAAAACATTGATAATGCCCAAATAACACTAGACAACCAAACCATATAACGTGTCGAACGATATGTCTACCTCGGATGCTGTTTGAATGCCGAATGAAACATCGGAAAAGAAGTAAGAATTCGTATTGAAAAGGCCAGAAATGCCTTCACAAAGATGAAACAGTTACTAGCAGATCGGCAACTCAGTCTATGTCTACGATTACGCCTTGTTAGATGCTATATTTTTCCAATCCTATTATATGGAATGGAGGGATGGACCTTGTTAGACCAACGCTGTAAAAAATTGAAGCCTTTGAAATGTGGATTTATCGGCGTATGCTTAAAATTGCATGAACGGATAGAGTACGCAATACGGAAGTACTACTGCGACTGAGCACAGCCTACCCATAATAAGGCAAAGAAAGCTGGAATACTTTGGACACGTTATGAGGGGACGGAATTATCGTCTTCTGCAGCTTATCATACAGGGTAAAGTTGTAGGTCGCAGACTATCAGGACGAAGACGAGCATCTTGGCTCAAAAACCTGAGGGAGTGGTATGGCAAAAGTACCAAATCCTTATTCCGAGCAGCAAATAGTCAGAATGATCGCCAACCTTCAATGAAAATGGCTCTAGAAGAGAAAGAAGAAAAGAGTTGAAGAATAGTGGAGGCTAAACAAGAAAAATAAGAAATAAGAAACAGGGATGGTATCATAGTCAGTAATTGGAAAGAGATCGCAAACGCTGTTCAGGACTTCTATAAAAAGCTGTATAGTTCTATATCCCACGATAATCAGAATCAAAAATCAAAAATTCAAAACGTGGGATCGAAAGAAATTCCCGAAATAGATACGGGCAGCACTAACCCAGATGAGAAAGAGAAGATGCCCAGGAGAGGAACAAATTACCATCGAGATGATCAAAATGGGTGGCGCAGGTGTGCTGGATGGTGTACGAATCCTACTGAATAAATGTCTGATGGAAGAATGAATCCTAAAGAAATGGCAAAATGCGGAAGTTATTCTGCTATAGAAGAAAGAAGACAGAAACAACATCGAAAATTACCACCCTATATCAGTTATCGCATTTATATAAGCTATTAACAAAGATTGTAACAAACCGGTTGACTGACAAAATGGATTCATACCAACCATACGAACAAGCGGGATTTCGGAAGGGATTCGGTACTATAGACCACTTGCACAGACACTTCGTACTCTTAGCGAAAAAAGCACTGAGTATAACATAGGAACGCACATAGCCTTCGTAGACTACCAGGAGGCTTTTGACTCCGTCGAAACCTGGGCCATACTTCGATCCCTAGACAATGCGAGATTCGATTCCAGGTACTCAAACTTGATCAATCAGATCTATGAAAACGCGACCATCCAAGTAAAAATTGACGAAGATTCAAAGACAGATAATATCCCAATCAAAAGAGGAGTGCGGCAAGGAGACACAATTCCGTCGAAACTATTCACATTAGCCTTGGAAGATATCTTTAAAAAGCTAAACTGGCATACAAATGGAATAAATATCGACCTAGTGCACCTCAACCACTTGCGATTCGCAGACGATATTGTGGTCATCGGCAGCACTGCAGAAGAACTTAAGATCATGCTTCAAGAACTCCACCAAGAGTCAGCGAAAATCGGCCTTGAAATGAACTTATCAAAAAACAAAGTCTTGAACCCAGAAAATATCCAGGTAATAATTGATAACCAACCCATTGAAAAGTATCAGAATATGTTTATCTTGGTCATAAAATTAAATTGGGAAAGGAAAACTAGATTTCTGAAAGTTCAAGAAGAATAGGCCTTTCCTGGGCGGCTTTTGGCAAATTGGGTTACATTCGTAAATCCAAGGATTTCCCTATAAATCTTAGAAGAAAAGTATTCGAGTCATGTGTGCTGCCGGCCTTGAAAACAATGTGTGTTACGGCCTTGAAACAATGTCCATAACTCGCAAGACATCCAGCAGACTGCAAACCACACAGAGAGCAATGGAAAGGGCTATGCTCAAAATTAGTGTGAGGGACAGAGTCCGAAACTAGGTGATCAGAAGACGAACGGGCGTGACGAAGGTACTAATTCGAGTGGCGCAGCTTAAGTGGAGATGGGCTAGTCACATAGCAAGGCAGGACCCGGACAGGTGGACAATTAGAATCCTAAGTTGACATCCGAGAGGGACCAAAGGAAGCGTTGGTAGACCCCAGAGAAGATGGCGAGATGACATCCAAAGGATCGCAGGAAATAACTGGATACAAAGTACAGCAAACAGGAAGACGTGGAAATCCTTGGAAGAGGCCTACATCCAGGAGTGGATAAATGATGGCTGAGAAGAAAAAGAAGAAGAAGAAGAAGAAACAAGAAGGTCTAAACAAATAAGGAAAGTTGCGCCGAACTTCAATACGGAAAAGAGGCGAAAAGTTATAAGAAGACCATCGAAAAGAATGATATCCAAAAACTTAAAGACGCTGATGGAAATGTATTCACGAGCAAGCGAGAAATCAATACAGGTCGCTGAGCACTTTTATAAACATCTCTACCAAAACACTAACCACTTAACTGATGATACCCAAATGGTGAAAGTATTAAACCAAAGATCAGAGGATATGCCTGATATAACTGTAGATGAGATCATAGATTTACTAACCAAAACGAAGAAAGATATCAGGGGAAGACCGAATTATGGTTGAAGCAATTGTATCCGTGATACAAGCACTACAAATATTATTTAATGGTAGCTCCTGAGAAGGAGTGATCTCATCGAAACAGGCCTGGCAAATTGCCTTCACTAAGATACTGACAAAACCCCTTATATCTAAATAATTTGATTTATGTCAACCACGAGAACAGGCCGGATTTAGTACTGGTTTTGGCATAAATGACCACCTTTCAGTCATTAAAACCCTGATCGAAAAATGCATGGAATATAACAAACCATTAATCGTAATATTCGTGGACTATGAAAAGGCGTTTGACTCCGTGAACCAACATATTATTCTTGGGTTCTAGCTGAGCGCGATACGGCAACTCCATATCCCCGAAATTATCAGTAACGCTTCTAGAATAGATGTGCAAATGGGAATAGGCATCAACTACCTACATTTGGCCGATGGCAAATAATGTGGATAAAGTTCGCAAGTCGAGGGTAAAATGTGTAAATCGTGTAAAAGAAATACTTCTAGTGACGTGAAATGTACATCTTGCAATGCAGCTTATCATCCTGCATGTGCGGTAAGAATTAAAGGGGTGATAGTAGTGAGTTACAACGCCCTTTGTTGCCCGGAATGTGATCAGAGTTGCATCAGCGAGAATGGTAGTGACGCCGAGTATGATCAACTTATCAAGACAAATGAGGTATTGAACGAGTTAATCCTGAAACTGATGACATCCCAGGAGCACTACCAGGAGGAAATTTCGGTAATTAATAAGAAATTAGGTGATATAACATCTATTATTTTGGAGGGAAAAACATCGTCAAATCTTAACCTTAGCCTCCGAGGCTGTGACTGTGAAGTTGGCTGGAAATACTTCCAATGTTGCCAGTGCAAATATGGGACCAATGCTCGTCGATGTTGCCAATGACATTACAAACGCCAAAGGTCAAACCAGTAGCAAAGGCCAGAATGTCGAACTTAGCGAGATTCGGCAGGTAACCAATAAATCAGGCGGGCGCCACCAAAACAATAACAAAAACAAAAATAAAAACATATTAGTTGGTGATGGAAATTTCGAATTTTGCAGCATCACCACGAGATGCTGCTGGAACTGATAAAGCATTTGTGTATCTGGGCAGGATTAAGCATGGTATCTCTGCTGAGCTTATCAAAGATCATGTACAAAAACATTGCCCTGAAAGTGGAGAAATCTTCGTCAAAGCGCTTCCTGGGAGGGTTACAATCAAGCTTTTAAGCTTGAGGTGGACATTTCTCAAAGGGAGAAGATAATGTCATCAAGCATGTGGCCCACTGGAGTCATTATTAGGAGATTTTTTGTCAAAGATGGTAGTAGAGGTCGGCAAGGAGATCAAAATTTTCCAATGCCCACTCAGAACGAGCAACAAGACTAAATAGAAATGGGTGTAAAGGGGCTAGGAATATACAGCTGAATGAAGGACCGGTTGTGTACTATCAGAATGTTGGTGGTATTAGAACCAAACTGCAAGAGCTGCGACTGGCTGTAAGTACCTGTGTATATGATATTGTTGTGTTTACAGAGACATGGTTAAATCAAAACTTTCACGATGCGGAATTGGGGATTACAGATTTTGGTATTTTCCGTTTAGATTGTTGTGAAACAAATAGTGAGAAATTGCGAGGAGGTGGTGTGCTTATTTCCACAAAGAAGTACTTGACAGCTAAGAGGGTTACCGTTGAGCATACTAGTATTGAACAGGTTTTCGTTTCAATCAAACGTGACACATCGTTGCTTATACTTGGCTGTGTCTATATACCACCTGGATCAAGCCCTGAATTATATACTGAGCATTGTAATGTTATGGAACGTGTTATGTATAGTTATCCGGGTAGCAATGTTGTCGTTGTTGGATATTTTAATGTACCAGAATGTGTTTGGGGAAACGACGGGTTTGGTTTGACAGTAAACGGTCCACTGAATTCACCAGGAGTTATTTTAGGAAAACTGTTATTGCTATTTTAATCTGTATCAAGTAAATACTGTTTTAAATAGTAGGGATGTAGCTCTTGACCTTGTATTTAGTGATCTGGGCAGCATTGTGACACGGGAGCCTAATGATTAATTTTTTGCTAATAGCATAAACCAACCAGTTGGGTTCGTGTATGCTAATAGTATTCATCATAATGCTATTAGGTTTGATATTTAGTTGGGCAGTGCTGCTCAGATTGCTGGGTATGAGGAATTTTATTATGATTTTAGAAACTGTGATTATTTTCAGATTAATGAGTGTCTTGCATAAGTTAGTTGAGATAAGGTTTTGAGCCCTAATAATATAGAAGAATCCTTGACCTACTTTTATGGCATTCTGTATGATGTGATTGAAAGATTTGTACCTCTTAAAAGACATAAAACTTCTACATTTCACAAATGATTCACCGCAGAATTGAGAGGTATGGTTGTACAAAAAAAGATTGTTTATAAGCGGTTCATGGAGTCGGGTGATGAAGATTGCTATAATCAGTTTATTGAGTTGAGGGAAGGCTGTAGGCGCCTCAGGCCGCGCTGCTATGATGCGTACATTGATAGGATTGAGCATGGGATATCGGAGGACCCGAGAAGATTTTGGAGCTTTGTTGCTGATCTTAGAAATGGGCACGACTTACCTCAAAATTTTGAGTACAATGGTGTTGCGAGTAGCAATGTATCGGAGGCTGTAAACTTGTTTGCATCATTTTTTTCGACTGTGTATTCACCGGACAGTGTGGCTCATATGCATGAGCCTCATCTTTTCGAACTGGTTTCTGTGGGGAGTTGCACTTTTGGTGTTGCTGAGGTGTTTGATGCCATAACTTCATTGCCTTTGCGCCTTTCTGTGGGTCCTGATCGGATACCGGCATATTTTTTAAAACAATGTCGGTTTGCTCTATCCTTAGCAATTCATACACTGTTCAACTTATCCCTGTCATCAGGGATCTTTCCGGACTGCTGGAAATCATGTTATCTCAGCCCAATATTTAAATCAGGTAATAGAAGTAGTGTTAATAACTACAGAGCAGTTCGTAATCAGTCTGATATCCCCAAATTATTGGATTGCCTAGTTGGTCGGAGATTGTCATAGGAATTCAGACACGTTATTAATGAGAAGCAACACGGCTTTATGCAGGGCAGGTCAACGGCTGGTGGTTCTGTACCAAAATGTCGTCACTTGTGGCATGGAGGGTGAACGGCAGGTTGACTCTGTTTATCTAGACTTTTCTATAGCCTTTGGCAGGGTCAATCACCGTTTAATTTTAGCAAAACTTGGGAAGCTTGGTATAGGTGGACCATTTCTTGATTAGGTGTTGTGGGTCATTATCAGGTCATATCCAGGTGCCATCGGGAGTTCCACAAGGTTCCCACTATGGGCCTATTCTGTTCTCTTTGTTTGTGATGCACTTGGTGCAGAACATCAGTTCCAGTGAATGCTTATTTTTTGCGGATGACCTTAAGGTATTCAAGTGCATCGACTCCTTGCAGGACGCAGATGATCTGCAGCGGGAGCTCAATTATATTTATGAGTGGTGTGAGAGAAATTGTATGCATATAAATGTGGTAAAGTGTTTTCGAATGACCTTCTTTCGTTGATTACAGCCTTTAGATTCTCAGTATAGTCTAAATAGTGCTATCATATGAAGGATCTTGGTGTCACCTTTGGCAGCAAGATGTCTTTTAATGTTCACATTGCTAATATTACACTACTTTTCGTAATCTCTATTGTTCTATTGTAAGGTCCTTGCTGGAATATTGCTCAGTTGTCTGGTCACCGCCTTATGGAGTATATGTTGAAGCCATTGAAAGAGTTCAAAGAAGGTCTTTGAGGATACTTGTTTTGTGGTGGCATACGATGCCCGGAACTACTTGCCTTGGTTCCGTTCAACGTTGGTGTGAGGAGAGGTAGAAATACAAATCTTTTTGTTGTAGCGTTTCACCCGACGAGCTATGGCAGAAACAACCCTTTAACTCGTTTATTAGATAGGGCTAATCAATTTAATAATAGATACGATAACCTAGATTTACTCAATTCAAGACTGGTTAGTCTTAAGTCCTTTTTAAGAAGCCACATGTGATGTAACTAATGTATGATTTTACTACTCTGATTGTTTATTACCGAAATGTGTGATTTTTATTTGTGTGATGTGTATGTGATATTTTTTAGTATTTTTGTTATTCTTGTGATATTTTAAAATTGGTTTATGAATGCGCTTTAAATGTGGTTATTATTAATGTATTTTGTAAAATGGCATTGCCGTTAATAAATACATAAATAAATTTAATACTGAGTAAGTTGAAGGCGTCTTCAGTCAACTGAGTTTCCAAGGCCCAGTTTATAACTAATCTAGTTTTGTTGTGCAATATTGTTTCAGCTGTTTGCATACAAATAAAACAACTGTAGACATTTTGGGACATTAAATAAGCATTGGGTCGATGCTAGGTCTGATTCTTCGGGATAAAGTACCAAACGACGTGGTAAGGCAGTGACCGATGTAGTCGATGGGATATCGCGACTAAATTCAAACTGGACTGGCCACGTTGCGAGAATGGTGGACAAAATTGATCCTGGAGTGGAGATGGAGACAGGATGCCTTGAGGAATAGTGGTAGATTCTCTACAAGATGGACTGATGATTTGAAACAGGCAGCTCAGCTGAACAGATCGTGATATGTGGAAGAAATTCAGAGAGAGAGCTATGTTCAGCAGTGGTCAGGACAGACTGAATGATGATAACTTAGAAATTCTTATCCAAAGAGAAATCAGACAATACGTCGAAGCTTGTTAATTACGAGATATTTTCTATATTACCCCCGTAAATCAGTCTTTCGATAATTATATACCTAGTCATATATATCATGCACAACATTGAAACCAAAAGGCGATACTGGGCCAAATGGCAAAATTTCTTATTCCATTAACTCAAACTCAGTTTTTGTAAATTCTACCTAAAAATTAAATGATTTAGGTTTAAATTGAAAATGTTGAAGGGTGAAGAAATGGTCGATCCTGCCATAATGATGTCAGGAATCGCCGTATTGGCTTTGCTGGTAAACGTGGCTGCTTGGATTAAACTTAACTAACCTCCTGTCGCCTCAAGTTTGAAGAACATTCTCCAGATCTTGATTAATTTTAGTAATCTGCTTCTGTCTGCGGTGATAAGTCTTAGTCGCTGGTAAAGGTTTTTCTGATCTAAATTGGGAGACAAGACAAGGGTACTCTCATCTGCAAAATTGTAAACAGTAGTGTTGGTTTCGGTCAACAGGTCATTAATACAGAGTTGGTAAAAGTATTGCACACTGAGACACGCCTGCGTTAATAGTGAATGTGTCTGAGATGTGTCCATCAACTGCAACTTGCAGAGATCGGTTCTTGTGCATGTGCATTTTTCTTCGAACTAAACTTTCATAAAACGTCTAAAAATGTTTGATGAACTATATTATACAAACAAAGGCTAGTAAATTTTGGCACAAAATTTATTTCGAGAATCCGGCATGTAAATACTTCCAAACTAAGTTAAATAACCATACGTAACACCACAAGTCTATAATTCCTAACTGTTTTGGCAACTATTCCAAGCGTCTCAAAAACGGATAACTAAATTAGGGAGAAACTATTCATCGGCTTGGCACACTAAGGCAGTGTAATTTTGTAATTTCGTGGTGGCAACACCGCAATAATATCGGGGCATTTTGGTTAATTCTGTGGGTCTTTATAGAACTGAAATTGGGCACCTGGAAAGCTTGGGAAATGGGTTTTTTAGCCAACTATTAAGATGTCATGGTTTTGGAATTGTATATATCAATTATTCTTAATGAAATGTTGTATATAAATTTAAAATATTAAATATTTTATAAGTTAAGAGTAACTAAAATCCATGTTGTCAGTGAGATTGAATGGTTTTCGGTTAAGTTTTTTTTTCTGACGCCGTTATTATTCGCCAAAATGACACAACAAAACCCTAAAATACTGGGTTATTGGTTTTCTAGAGCTAAAAACTTCTTAATTAATGTCATGTTTGATGTTCCCAAATTTTATTTATGTTTTGCGGATATTGAAAATTCACCTAACTGAATTAAGATATGAAAAGGCAAATTAAATTTTCGTTCATGCCTTAAATTTTGTGCGCGCTCTTAAAATTCTTCATGTTAAACCTCAAAGTCAATATTATTAAAGATGTCATGTTTTTCATTTTATTTCCAAGTTTTAATCAAATAAAAATTCTTATACAAATTCAGACAATTTTCTATTCCCACTGGAACAGCCACTGTAAACCTTACAATCTGAATACTTTCGAAGAAACAATGAGGACCAAGAATAACATTCTCAAATTAGTACAAATTCATTATTAAATTTCGGTTGTTTCGAAACTTTCTATTTAATTATGAAACAAATTTTCGTAATTAATTTATTTTAGGATCGAGAGTGTTTACTTAATGCAATAAAACTGTTATTTAAATAACAATTGTATTTTAAAATTTGGCGGGCTGTTCTCTTTCGTGATGTTTTTCGTCTCTGTCGGGAATTTGATTATACTTGGTAAATTGCTGGTGTCGGCCGGAACAAAATTTAAACAGTATAAACACTATGTGCTCGGCAAATACACTCAAAATTTAACACACGGGCAATCTGCATTTCGTCTGCATGTTTTGCTGAGTCTTCAAAATAAAACAGAGACAATATTTTAGAGCGTTAGCTTTTATTACCTGCTACGTTGTCCATTTTAATTTTAGAATACAGTAAAGATAAGGACAAAAAGTGGCAAAGTCGTTAGTTGGACTCCTAATTTATCATAATATAATTCCACGTGTTAATTTAAAAATAAAGCTTAAGATAGATGAACATATTATTACACTTGGCTGCAAGGAAGTGGGAAGATTCCATGAACACTTTAACCCCTTCCAGGAAGTCTGTGTATCGTTTTACTTTAAGAAAGTTCAACTCAGTGGGGTAGAGATGCCATTTGAACAAGAGGTAACATCCTTAACTAAAAGCTAACATGGAATCAACACCTGCAAAAAACTACACACACAAGCATAGTTGCTTTCAGTCTGTGCAAAATGATATGCGGAGAAAACTGGAGGATGCAACCAAAAAAGACCACATGGCTTTATGCCAGAGGCATTAGAACCTAAACTAACTCAACCTAACCCATCTGGAATCTGGAATCTGGAAATGGTAAGAGGGTGGCCTTGAAAGGCCGCGGCACTTAGGCCCCATTGGACCCCCTGTGCGTCCTCCCTAGGTCAACCAATCCATCTAGGCCATCCTCCAGTCTAGTGTTGTAAAAAAGGCGGCGATGTTGCCCGAGGAGGCTGTTCTAAGAAAAGCCATGGTTGGCCATCGTTCTCCCAAAATGGATTCCCTTAGTTCCGAAACAGCGTCGCAATCGTAGAGCAGATGCTCTACTGTTTCGTCCTCCTGTTCACAGCCTCTGCATATAGGTGTCTCGCATAACTCATTGTGTGGAGATGTTCCCTTAGCTGGCAGTGTCCAGTCAGAATCCCCACCATGAGTCGTAGAGTCTTCCTTGACATATCCAGGTATGCTTTTGCTGCAGACTCATTAGGGTAGCTTAAAAGCTCCCTGGCCAGACGACAGTTAGTTGTTTCGTCCCATCTTGCCCTAAAGTCTTCATGGGTGATCTTTTCTATCATATGTATCGTCGTCGCGACAGGTAGGTTTGAAGGGCCGGCTCCCATAATGTTGAACCGGCTGCCTTTCTAGCCAATTTGTCCGGTGATTTGTTACCTTTGCACTGTGCATGTACTTTAACCCAGCACACAGAAATTTTGTTTTTGCCGGCGGCATCGTCCAGTGAATTATGGCATACTAGTACTGACCTGGCTGTAAGTTTATAACTTTTCAAGGCCAGTAGTGCTTGTCTACTATCCGCGTAGATTTTAATAGCCTAGTTCTCAGTATTCCTGCGAACAATCTCTTTTGCGGCTATGGATATTGCAGCAAGTTCAGACCGAACTATACTTGCGTGTTCCTCCATAGACCATTTAAGTTCAATTCGCAAGCTTCGAGAGTAAATTCCACAGCCTGCTCCTTCCTTGGTTTTTGAGCCATCCACGAAAATGTTAACCGCACCTTCGGTTATAGGCTCAGTTGGTTTTATTTGTACATCATATAGTTTGTCGATGACAAACTTGGGAGGTATGCTATCTGCACTGGCCTGCAGTAGTGGCAGTCTTCCGATTGCCCCTTACTACAGGTGGCGTCTAGTCTCTCCACATTCTATGCTGGGTTGCACACCAACGACTTTGAGCCTTAGCAATGCAGTCAGAGCCACCTCCCTTAGATAAATATCTAGGGGAGGCAGGCACAACATTACTTCCATGGCTCTGGTTTGGGTTGTTCTCATAGCTCCCGTTACAGTTAGGCAGGCAGTTCTCTGTACCTGACACAGCTTAAGCATTGCCGTTTTTTGTTGACACTTGGGCCACCAAACTACAGCTCCATAGGCAATCATAGGTCTTATGGTGGCAGTATAGATCCACATTACGACCATGGGTTTCATACCCCAGGTTTTACCCACGGTCCTGCGGCACTCTTCATAAGAGATGCATGCCTTCTTTAGTCTTCGTTCTAAGGGTAGTTTGCAGGTTAATTTAGCATCGAAGACGACCCCAAGGTATTTTACCTCAGATGCAAAATTTAGTTGTGTGTTGAGGAGGGTCGGAGGTCGTAGTGGCGCCATCCTCCTTTTTCTGGTGAAGAGCACCATCTCCGACTTCCTGGGGTTTACAGACAGGGAGTGCTCCCTGCACCACTTTTCGACTAAGAACTCCTTCGAACTTTCCGTTGAGCAGTATCGTAAGACCGTCTGCATATGCATTGGTGTAGAATCCATATGAGTTGAGGCGATGCAAGAGGCTGTTGAGAACAAGGTTCCATAGCAGTGGCGACAGAACGCCTCCCTGCGAGCAGCCTCTGGCAACGATGCCTCTCACTACAGTGTCTTCCACCTTTATTTGCACGCGTCTCTTTGAGAGCATGTTGAAAATCCAGCCACTGACAGCAGGAGGAACGTCCCTGTTTGTTAAGGCAGCATTGATTTTCCAAAGGTGGTTTTATCAAACGCACCTTCAATATCAATAAATACACCTAAGGTGGACTCATTATTGTCCAGCGATCTCTCTATCCGGTTCACTGCTGAATGCAAGGCCGTGTCGGTCGATCTTCCCGTAGTGTACGCAAGTTGGTTGGGATGCAGCGGTCGGTTGACCAGTACGCAGTCCCTCAATTATCGCTCACACAGCCTCTCCAGAGTTTTTAGCACAAAACGTGTGTTTCCGTTTGGTCGGTAGGCTTTGGGGACTGTGTAATCCATCCTTCCTGCTTTTGGTATGAACACCACTCTTACTTCTCTCCATGCCTTCGGAATGTAGCGCAGCGCTAGGCATGCCCAGAACACCTTTACCAAGTGCGACAGTAACTCGTCTAACCCATCCAAACGCAAGCCTGCCTGAGTGCCACTAGTTCCATGAGAACCACTCCAACAGCCGCATTAGAGGTTCTACTTAACCTGTCACCACTTCACATATAAATGCAGGGCATACCACTGTCGTTAAGTAGAACCTCTAATGCGGCTGTTGGAGTGGTTAGTCCAGACCTTAGAGTATAGACTATCTTTCATCTAAGGCCCAGACGGCAAGCAGACACAAGCAGAACGCACGAAAAAGACTACATCAAGCTATATGAAGAATTGAAATGCGACTTCATTATGGGATTAGATGGCATACTTCCCAAATACAGCTTTGATAAAACTTTCAGGATAAGTTTAGCGGACAGAGAACAGAGATGCATGGAAGGAAGACCCTCCGATTAATGCAGACGGATCAAAAATCGATGAAGGTTCAGGTGTCGGTATATACGGAGTCAAGCCAAACACAAGAATCTTACCGAGTTTAGGCCAATATGTCACATTAGTCTAAGCGGAAGTTGTCGCAATACATCGTTATGCGAATGAGTTGATAAGGCAAAAGTTTAGAGGTAAAACCAATGTAATCTACTCTGACAGCCAAGCGCTAATAAAAGCAGTCAACTCAATGCAAGTTAACTCAAAACTGGTCTGGGACTGCATAAAATCCCTAAAAGAGCTGGACTGACCTTAGCCTGGGTACCAGCGCAAAAAGGGTATAAAGGTCACGAAGAAGCTGACTCAGTAGCTCAAGCAGAAGCCACAATGGCCCTGAATGAACCGGAACTCTTCTGCAGTATAGTAAAACGTATACAAAAAGGTAGCTTCGAATTATAGATGCAAACGAAATCACAAGAATGGTGGAACAGCTTACCAGAAGTGAGGCAAGCTGGAATGATACAGAGTTTATCAAAGATCCATCGCCAAAATTCACAGAGTATCTACTAAGTTAGAAAAGAATAACAGTTGGATTTCTAACAGGGCACTGTAGGCTCAGCAAACATATAAGTACGGCTGTACTACCCTTCTGCTGTGCAGGTTCCGTGAGGCAGAAGAGGAAGCAGCAATACACATACTTTGCCACTGCGAGGGCTTGTTGAAACTAAGATTCCTTACGCTGGGAGAAAAGAGCCAAGAGCCCTCAGATATATGGAGAATCTGCAAACTAACCTATGGCATCTCATGAAGATGTCGGGGTTGGATAAGAAATGGCTTTTTGAGGGCGACGCAATTGATCTAAGAAGTTCGCAGTGGGACCTCCCCACCTTCGTAAAATTACGTATTCCTCTCTAATTAATTTCTCCATTAATATGACCTCTCAGCTTCTGGTTTTCTGAGAACTACAAAAAATAAGAACCGCTGCTGTCCGCGAGGAAGAGGAGGAAGCAGCAATACACATAGTTTGCCACTACAAAACTAACATTCCTTACGCTGGGAGAAAATAAGCAAACTAACCTATGGAACCTCATGGAGAAGACGAGGTTAGAGAGATAAGAAATGGCTTTTTGAGGTCAGACACAATAAATCTAAGAAGTTCGCAGTGAGGCGGCTAATAGCCCATAGACACGAGCGTAAAAATACGTAGTAGTCTGTATTTCCTCCAGTTCATGTATTTTGTGGAGGTGCAGTTGATTTTGTATGGAAAAAATATATATAGCTATCACAGAACACAATCTTCCAGCAAAATCAATCTTAGAGTTAGAGAATCAACTACAACTTAGAAAGAGTCAATTTTCTTTCATCCCAATTTCTTTAAGGAAACTTGCTGCATCTAGTTGTTTTTAAATGCACTGCTAGACAATAGGTGTGAATTAAGAGGATTTGAACACGTTCGTAACAATTTGACTTATTAGGATGCGGTTACACCATATCTTTAGGGATTTCATCAAGAATGGCATATCATTCTTATATTTGCCAAAAAAAAAATAGCACAGTGTTGCGGAAACCTCATATCTCTATCTATAGGTACTAATAAAGAAGATCCCTCTTAGAGATTATTATTATTATATCGATTTGCATTCCTTTTGTCCTTTCGTCATTCGCACTCCAATAGGGATTAAGCCCTGCTGAAATCCTTTCCGTGTCATGGAGTCCTTTGAGATGACACTTATGATGTTTTCGGTCTTGGGAGTGCCCGATAAAGTTTCCCACTGCCTCTTCATTCTGACCTACACTCTTCGGTACTTCGAGATCTTCAGAGCCCTCTTTTCAAACATATTCCGGGTGTACGGTACTGACACTTCCACAAAGGTTGCAACCTTTGAGGATTTATTTACGTGGATCTATTATGCATCACCGTCTGGTCAGTTAATATTGTACAATTCCAGTATAGTCGAATATTCTCCAGAACCATTTGAGGTTTATATTCGTAGTAAGGAACTCGATTCTGTATGAGAAGTTCCAGAATTCTGTGTAGATTCTTGAGGTAAAACCAATGGTTGCACGTACATATTTTTTCCCCCGTCGAATGCCTAGGCTCGGGACAATAGCATCCATACAAAAACAGGAAAGTCGGCCCATCAGGTAGGCAAAAATGGGCGGTAAAATCCGATGGACAATTGCATTAAGGTCAGAAATACATTTGTCGATTAAAGCTAATACTTTCCAGTTCCATCTTAAGGTGTAATGAACGCCTGTCGTTCCAGCTCTTCTTCATCTCTTAATCTAGTATATTTTTAAATTGGTTAAAAGACGTAGTGTTCACTCTATCTTCACTAAGGCGATTTCAATTGTATACAACACGCTATGAAACAAAGTTTCTCATCTCTGCTTTGTTAGTTTCTTATTATGACCTTTCAGCTGCATCAGATTGTCCTTGTAACTACCACTGGTAATTTTGAAAGTCTTGCTAAGGTCACCACGTAGTATTCGCTAGCAGATAGTGGAAGATCCGAAATTTTGAAGTCTGGTTTCGTAGGATAGATGATGCAACTCGACCCTTCGCGTGCTTCTACTAGTAGGGAATAGCTTGATCATACTCAAGTAGGTGTTATATATGTCTTATAAAGCTTGAGTTAGCAAGAGGTTTTTAAAGCCTTTGAAATGAAGTATATGGGGATGTTAGATTTTTGATAATGCCGTTGATATCAGGCTCCAATTTAAGGTCCTCACTAATAATAATATCCAGGTCTCTTTGCTCCATTACAGCATATTGTTTCCATATGATATTCTTCTCTTGGATCCTTGAGCTCTAGATGAAGCTGATAGAATTTCATGTCGTTAATCTGCCAATAAATTGTTCAGGTCTGGATATGATAAAAATCACTTTGCAAATTTAGGTGACCCGTTAGAGGAGGAGGAGATATGCTAATCTAAATGTTAAAAAACGGGCCGGCATATTAGTGTTTTTTATGGTAATGATACACACTCTATAGGGATCCTATGGCATTCGACGAGGGTCTGTGTGCGAAAATGTTGATTGACACGATCCTGGAATAGCCGTAGGTTGTAAATAGGGGGAAGCAGATGTCCTGGGAGTGAGTTCCACATTGATGCAGTACGCCAGACAAAGGAGTCCTTGTAAAGCGATGTTCTAGATGATGTAGGTACAAATAGCGGTAATAAAAGTGGATAATAAAATTTATGACTCCCAAATATATCAATACTCTATGTGTACGTGTTTTACTCGATTAAATTTGAAAGGTTACGCCTCTGTCGATGTCGGCTCGAAAAGAATATGCGTAAGATATATATAGGAGGATTTAAACCCATCAAATCTATCTCAATAGATATAGCTAGTTGAATGAAGAGATGCAGAACAGAGCGAGATTCGATCAATGCTATCAGATCGTATAAGTCGAAATGCATAGATAATGAAGGCAATTTAATAGTGTACCCTGTTAGATTTGTATATTATGTTTAATAGGCAAACAAACTCCATGATGATATCACGAGAATTTTCAGAGTAAATAATATTATGATCGCAGTGTCTATAATATCGTGTATACCTACCACAAATTCTGTATGGAATAAAGAGGTATTCATGTCACTGATGTAGCGGTGTTTACCTAAACAAAGAGTACTTAATTGCTATCAGCGTAAACATCTAATTAGCTGTATGTGGTTTGCTTGTCAGAGATAATTTTGATCCAATGAATAATTTGGTTGTTTAAAATATCTAAAACGTGTTTCTTTGAGTCAAAAAGGGCACGGTAAAATAAACTAATTATCAATGCTTTGCATTCAAAATAAACCGACATAATTAGGATAGGTAACTGTAAGTAATGAGTCAAAAACTTGTTTACAAAGCATATCTTAGAGGGCCAAAAAATGTAGGTGTAACTATATTCTTGGTAAGCTCTATACCCTAGTTTACTGCCTTGCAGTTTTTCATGCTTCCTGCCGGAGGTATCTGTCTGGGACCCTGGAATCTGACTTGAATCGTCACCGGAAGATGTCACGGTTATGTGACCGAGTATGGTACGAGAAGTACCAAATCATGGAAAAAATCATTCCAAGTGAAGTAGAAGCCACCATTAGTATACTACGCTGGAAAATGATAAAACATAAATTAATTCATTAATTTCAAATTAATTAACTTATCCCTTTGCCAGTTTGAGCAGAAATTCTGTTCAAAATTGTTTTTGAACGGATGTTTTAAAACAAATATTGCACAAAATGAAGATGAAATGAATAATGGATTGATAAGGTCAAAAGATGAAATGAAATTTGTTTAAAATAATTTCAAAATCGTTATATTAGTTAATCGAGAAACTATATGAAGACAAATATAAAGATAGATCCAACACAAGATTACAAACACAAATACTAAGTCAAAGGTCTTGTTTCTGCCAAGGCCCAAAGTTGTCCTGAGAAGGCCGCACTCTGAAGAAAAAGTCATGTAGGTTTGAAAATAATCAACTAAGTTCGCCTGTAACAAAATCAGATAGCACAAACGACATAATATGTCGACCTGGAGGTGTAGGAAGTTGTATAGCATCTCCCAGACTTATCGAGTACAGCTGTAGATAAAAGTAGCTGGTTGTATTAGTTGGATTCACGAAGCTTAGAGCCTGAAATACCGATAATTCCCTAGGCCCGACAGGAAACCTGTTCCAAAGCTACAAAACAACATGCCTATAAGCAAAAGACAATAGTTAAGCCATATTATAGATAAGGTTATATGCCCAAGAGGCACTCTATGCACCATGGCCACAAAGTAATATGAGCCTATGCAAAAGTTAATAGGTAAAAGATACAGTAGCTGATGCTTGCCTATTTAATGCATCAAGCATCAGTTTACCTAAAATGATTCACGAGATAAGATTAGATAGGAATCAATAAGATTAGATGAAAAACAGTTCCACGTACCAAAATAGTGTCGCGAATAGTTTATCTGTGACTCCAGGACTAGGTTGGCGTGCAGGTTATATAGCTCAGATTATGGATCGATCTACGTCAGGTGAGAAAAGATAATAAAGAAGGCAAAACAAAAACAACACTACCAACGCCTATTAGCCAAAGTCTTAATGAGTTTACACTATACTCGATTACTATAACACGCATGTTCTTTCGGTTGAGGTATGGTTCGAATTGTTTATAGCTCTTAGTCACTGTATTATAATAAATCTCTTTAAGAGCGTTTAGTTATTTCATGAGGTCATAATTTAAGGTTCTTGGTTTATCTTAATTTCACTCAGCAGTTTAAGGCACTACAACTGTTTAACTTTAAAAGTCACTTGACTTAGAATTTTGACAGATCTATCGTAGATTCGACTTTAGTACCTTTTAGGCACGTATCCCTCAAGAAATTCCTGTGAACTGCACTTTTCGAGTTGGGTCAGGAGATTAAGATATGGTTAGAGCAGCTACCACGTCCCTATGGACTGCAGTAGCTGAGCGGAATAGGTGAGAGACAAAAGCCTGTTGGACTGATCGCCTGCTTGACTTTTTTTTATGGCAGTGGCACACACACTAAAGGGAGATCCTATGGCGCTCGACGAGCGATGTATGTGCGAAGATGTTGATTGACACGGTTCTTGAATAGTTCTAGGTTGTAATTAGTGGGAAACAGATGTCCTGGAAGTGAGTTCCACAGTGATGCAGTGCGCCAGACAAAGGAGTTCTTGTAAAGCGATGTTCTAGGTGTTTCTAGTTGAACGACGAACTGGTGCGCTCCTGCCGTCTGTCGTGACTGTCTGACAGGAGTTGCCAGGGGCGGGATGATGCGGGCCAAATCCTGGGAACATCTGCAGTGAAAGTATCTGTAAAACAGAGACATCTCGGCCACATGTCTGCGGTGTTCCAGACCATCCAAATTCCGGGTCAACTCCGGGTCGCCGACGAGACGCACAGCTCTCTTCTGAATGGAATCCAGCAGCTTTAGGGTGTGCTTTGGTGCGGCACCCCAGATATGTGAGCAATATTCTAAGCACGGTCTTATTTGCGCTTTGTACGGCAAGAGCAACTGCTGCGGTGTATAGAGTTTTTTGTTGCGAAATAGCGCACCAAGCTTCTGGGAGGCTGATTTTGCGATGTTAGCAACATGGTCATGCCATGACATATTGCTGTTGACCGAGACACCCAGCAGTCCGATTGACGAGGATGAAGGAATGGTCGATCCTTCCATAATGATGTCAGGGCCCGCTGTACTGGCCCTCTTGGTAAACGTTGCTGCTTGGGTCTTTGCGGCATTGAACTGGACCAAATTTCGGTCGCCCCAAGTTTGAACTTTCTCCAAGTCTTGATTAATAGCTGTAATCTGCCCCTGTCTGCGGTGGTGAGTCTCGGTCGCTGGTAAGGGTTTTTCTGATCTAACGTGAGAGACAAGGGTACTGTCATCTGCAAAACTGTAAACAGGATTATTCGTTTCGATCAGCAGGTCATTAATATAGATGAGGAACAGAGTTGGTGAAAGTATTGCGCCTTGAGGCACGCCCGCGTTGATGGTGAATGTGTCTGAGATGTGTCCATCGACTGCAACGTGTAAGGATCGGTTCTTAAGGAAACTGGCCAGCCAGCTGAAGAGAGATGCTGGCAGTCCGAAGGACGGCAGTTTGTTGAGCAGTCCGTCATGCCAAACTCTGTCGAATGCCTTTGAAATATCCAACGCAATCGCTCGAGACTCTCCGTAGTTTTCAATTGCCCTACTCCATATATGGGTGACATAGGCCAATATATCTCCTGTCGATCTCTCTTTGCGAAAGCCGTATTGATTATCGCTGATTATTCTGTTGTTCTCGAGGTACTTGAGTAGTTGCTGGTTGACTACACGTTCCATGACTTTGGAGATTATTGGAAGCAAGGCAATTGGGCGAGAGTTTGAGGGCGTGGTTTATCATAAAATCTGTTACCCACTGCAACTTTAAAGTTCATAATTGCGTGCACTATTCGCTCGCGTTGCTTATAAGTTAAGTTGAATATTTCTTCTTCTTCTCCTTCAGGTGCCCTGCCCGCTACGAACGTTGGCTATTAGCATGGCAATTCTAATCTTACATCATTTCTGAATAGTTCGATAGATTTTTCGAGTAGATTTTGAAGCCACGAGTGTCTTCTCCGACATGGCGTTCGCTTGCTGTCTATTTTTCCTTGGATAATCAGCTGAAACAGGTGGTACTTATCGTGTGTGGTCCAAATATTCAAGTGTCCTCTGTTTAAGTGTGCTCACGATTTCTTTTGATTTTCCGATTCAGAGGATGGAGGTAATGTTAGTGATATGTTCGGTCCAGGATATACGACGGATGCGTCGGTACACCCACATTTTGAATGCCTACAGTTTCTTCATGAGCATCTCTCAGCGGCCAAGCCTCCGCACCATACAATAAGACCGGGAAGATGTAGCATTTTACAAGTCGTATCTTTGGAGGAAGAGACAAATCCTTGCTTATGAGGAGTTTTTTCATGTTGTTAAATGCTGTTCTAGCTCGTTCTATTCTCGCCCTGATTTCTGTGGCCGGCATAAACAAATGCTACAGCTTTGCTTAGTTTATATTTATTTTTATTTACAAACACAATTTAGATTGGTTTATTCCAATATAGGTAAAGTGTATGAAGTACATTACCTTGTTTTACCTTAAAAGTTATTGAATATACCTTCTATATTTATATTTATGATGTACCAGATGCTTATGATATGATAATAACATCAAGGCTGATTTTTATCCCTTGTAGAGTAGTAGGTGTGCTCGACTAGCTCTCGGAAACCTCTTTTAAAGGTTCTGGTGGTGCAATCTAAATTGCTAGGCTGTTGTTTACCTGGATTTATTACTTGAGCTCTCTTTTTGCTACTCGGGAAAATGCTCACAGGCTTTTCTGTGATCTAAAATTTAATAAAAACTTAACAATTTGTTCGACACAAATGTAAACTTGAGTATGTTTCTTATTTTAAACCAGTTGCTTGCAGTACCTACCTCCAACAATTTGGAGATCATAAGAGTAATTTGATGTATATTATAATTCGTTTATCTAATTGTGTTTCGGTGTATTGTTTCCTTTTCTTTTATTGATCCTTCGCAGAGATTTCGTGTTTTCATTTTTTAAGTGTCAAAGTGTCATTCACCTATGAGGTTAAAAGTAAGACAGGCACATCATATGATTTTGACATTTAGATTAGATAGGTCCAAGAATCGACCTTCCCAAGTAACAGTTCCTTTTAGGGCGTATTTACTTGCCACTTGGTGAATATGGTTTAGAGCAGAAGTTCGATTAACCGAGCTGTGACGAGAATGGTTCTTCCTGCGCTTGGACTCGCTATTTCAACTAAGTTAAGTTGGCAGCAATGTTTCGGAGTCAAGGTGTTGAAATTCGTTCCGGGTCCTTCTTTTTTTTACGTTAGACCGGCGCTTGGCGAGGAGCTTTTTCGAGGTGTAAATCCTCATGGACTGGTTCAAATAATAATTAGGGTTATTAGTTTATGATATTTTTGTTACGTCTATGTATTTCGACTCGAACCAGGGTCATGGAGGTTACCTATACAAGTTTTTGTTGCGTTATTGGAATCCTACCTCCATGTGGTAAGTTACAAAATTTTCATGCAGTCATTTAGTGGAATTAATTCTATTTTCCAATCTTTCTAGAAGAATTTATGGATTGCTGTTGTTGTTATGTTGCCGATTCTTGGAATTGACGGTTATTGATTTTGGAGAAGTGTCTAGAATCTCTAGAATGGACACTATTCGTTTTGTTCGACTGGCTATTACCAGTCAATAGGCTCTGTAGATAGTCCTATAGGTAAGATGAAAAGCTAGTTAAGTCATGAGTATTCATTTCAATGTTAGATATTTACTTTTTGCTAAGACAAGGAATTGTTATTAGGGTCCTCTCCACGGGTACCACTCTGGCACACGTTTATGGCCTTGCCTTAATTGCAATACCTATTTTTGCGTGTTTTGGGTAAACCACCGCTTGCGTGTCATGCCCTTGTTACTTATCATCGGCTGGATGTGGTGTACCAAGTTTGGAGAAGTCAGTTTATGATTTAAAGTGCTTTGGAGTTGCATGAACCGTACATATACTAATACTGGTATTTATTTGGAGAATATTTGAAGATTAAGAATACCTACTTCATGATTTGTAAGTAATATCATTTACCTATTTGTAAAGCTGTCTTTGGCAAATTTAGATTTTCTATAGATTGAGTGATTATACACATCTTATTTTATATCCTTGCGGCAGAATAAAATTCATGAATTTTAAACCCTGTGCGCTATTTACCATCATTCTAGTGACCTATTACTGGGTATGCACAATATTTGCCTAACAGTTTGTATCTGACACCGTTGTTGATAATAGTCAATATTATGTAAGCTTTTATTTTATTGCTTTATTGATTATACATGTGATTGTAATTGTACTGTATAATTGTTGTTTTATATCAAGGGATCTCCTCATTAGTAGGGAAAGAATAAAGTATTTATTTTGGGGAAATATTATGCCTTATTGAAATGGTCCTCCAAAAATTACTTTTCAGGATTTAATAACATTATAGATTTTTCCCAGTTGAGTTACAGTTAACTTGGTGGTGCCCAATATATTTAATATATTTATTAAAGTGTACCGAGGATCCACGAACTTAGCTCTCCACTGTATTACTGGTTGCCGTTCGCATCAATAGGTAAGATTCCACATGGTTAACTAGTATGTTGTTTATCCATAACTGTCGAGCTGGTTGTTGATTTTTGTTTATCAGCAACAATTTTGTCTTACTGAAGTTGAGGCTTAGGCCGTACTCCTCACTGACTACATTGACCCTTTCCATTGTCTGTTGTAACTCATCTATACTGCTGGCAAGGTTCACCGTGTCGTCGGCATATCTTATGTTGTTCGCTAATTCACCGTTTATTTTTATGCCCTCTGTTGCATTTTTCAGACATATTTTGAATATCTCCTCGTAGTAGATATTGAAGAGAAGTGGGGATAAGATACCCTCTGTCATACACCTCTCTTAATCTCCACACTCTCAGTGAGTTCATTACTTATTTTTACTCTCGCTGCTTGACCCCAGTATAAATCCGCCGCTATCCGAACATCTTTGTCGTCAATACCTGTCGTTCGTAGAATATCTATTAGTTGTTCATGATTGACATTATCGAACGCCTTCTCTACACCGCTGTATAAGTACCTGGAGTGCGAAAACTGCTTCTCTAGTTCCGAGTGCTTTCCGAAAGCCAAACTGCGATCTATCAATATTTGGCTCACATTTATCATATATTCTTCTATGAATGATGCTGGTGAACGCTTTGGTAATGTGATTGATCAAGCTTATAATTCGGTGGTCATCACAGAGTTGGGCATTTGGTTTCTTTGGAATTGCAACAAATGTCAATTGCACACAGTCCTCTGTTATATTTGTTTTTAAATGGTGCAACGAGATTGTCAAGGAATTGTTTGTCTGTTCTACATAGGATCTTTAGTGTGTTGCCGTGTACGATGTCCGGGCCTCCTGCCTTGTTGGTTTTTAGTGCTGCAATGGCTTCTTCTATATCCGATTTAATGATAGACGGTCCCGTTTCTTTCTCCTTCTCCACATATCTGATCATTAGTCATGTCCGATGCAAACAACTTTTCTTTGTAGGATTTCTACTTATCTAAGATCTTTGATGACTCCGAGATGATATTTCCATCGTTATCTTTTATGTTTTTGGGTGATTTATTGAATTTATTTTTGCTTATCATTGATTTTATTTCTTGTGCGTAATGTAACTGTTGTATTTATTTTCATATTGCTCTATTTCCCTGCATTCGTTGGAAAACCATTTTTCTTTGGCTTCTCGAGTTTTTCTTCTTATGATTTTGTGGATCTGCCATTTTTCCTTGGCTTCTCGAATTTTTCTTCTTATGATTTTGTGGATCTGCTGATATTTCTCTGCATTTTTATTCCTGAATTTGCGTCTCTCTTCCATCATGTCCATTATCTCATCGGACATTCATTCTTACTTCTTCTGTTTGTCTCGTTTCAAGAGTGTCGCGCAGGTTTTTGAATAGCCTTCCTTGCTTTCTCTCATCTCCCTCTTGTGTTGGACGTGAAATCGTTAATGTCCTATTTTCTTTTTTAGTTGTTCTTGTACTTTTACCTCGATATCTGGGTTAGGGAGTTTCTTCTCATCTATTGTGCTTTTGCAAGATTTTTTCTCAAGCGGTTTACTCTCACCACTAATCTGCATACCACCAGAGTGTGATCCGTACGAATATCGGTACCAGGATAGGTTTTTGATGATTTTATCATCTTTTTATGTCTTGTTGATACTGCTACGTAATCAATGTGATTTCTTATGTTCTCCGGTGAGTCGGCGAGGGATTTCCATGTGTATATTCGGCGATTAGGGAGTTTGAAAAGCGTATTACTTAACAGCAATTATGAATGTTTACATAACATTATTCAAGTTCAAGTTCAAACTAAGGACCGGGTGATAATTAATTAGTAGCTTAAATGTTTCTAGTAGCTCACACATTGACGTTGGTCTCCAACATTTGCTGAGACCTCTATGTTTAAAAAAAGAGAGAAAGACCTCAATTCAAGAAGACAGATCGCATTTTCAACACCCAGGATAATTTACAATACATTATGTCATTAGCAATCTTAATATGTTCTGGCTCTCATCTGCCACTTGCCTACTCGGTCCGAGGCTATGATAGACACTGTTATTGTTTTACCGAAGTGCCTTCTTTATTATTTCTTCTCACCTGACGTAGATCGATCCATAATCTGAGCTATAAACCAAGGCGCGGCATCACGGATAAACTATTCGCGACAATAGCTAGCTCAATTTTAACAGAAAATTTCCCGTAACGTCACGCGCAAATCGTAAACCAAACTAGAAGAAGGATAATCCTCTGTGCAATATTATACGTTTAAATGTAAAAGATATAACATAAATTAAAGAATAAGAAAAATAATGGATGGTACCTTCTCAAAACACCTCTAGCTGCAACCAGATAGTTTCACTTTTCGCCACGAAGGAGTGTTTCGTAGATTTAAATTATAGAAACTTGCATATTAAAATTAATTTAAATATAATTTAAGTAAGTTTTTCTATTGGTGTGTTTGTATAAAAATGATCATAATCTGGATATCTATTTTAAAATAACTAAATAATTATTAAATAAAATATTTAAAGGATTGGAGGCCCAAATCTAAAATAGTAACAAATCAAATCAAATCAAATCAAAATTTAGTAATGTTATCATACAACATAGTATTCACACACGTCAGAAATGCTTAAAATAAAACATATTTATAATAAGACAAGGAATATTTAAAATATGACAAGGACTATCTACTGTCATGGCACACCACCTTAAAGGATTTGTTTATATTTTTTTATTTTATTTTTATATTAAAAGTATTGAATATGTACTCATTAAAGTTGACATTCAAGAAACTCCTCAAAGCTATAAAAGGCCTTACTCACTAGGATCTCCTTACATTTAGTTTTAAATGATTTAAAAGGTAACAATTTCAGTTGAAGCGGTAGCTTGTTAAACAGTTTGACTGCCATAAAGGCTGGTCTACCTTGGCACTTCCTCAATCTGCAATATTTTGTTACCAGATGGTGTTTGTTTCTGGTATCATAATCATGACAGTCCCCCATGGGCAGTGAACTCTTATTCGCATTGTTTTATGAAGAGCAGTCTCCTGCTCCGAGCACCTGTTAGTAAGTCGTTTATGTAAATCAAGAAACGGTCCCAACACCGATGCTTGTGGGACACCAATATTCAGCCGAGCTTCCGCAGACAGCACTTTACCTATTTTCACACTCTGAAAACGGTCCTGAAGGTATATTATTTTGTCAATTTTATACTGATCGCTAAAATTATAGTATTTTAGTTTTTCTAGAAGAATATTATGATTGACACAATCAAACGCCTTACTTAGGTCGCAAAACATAGCTGATAAGTACCGCATATCCTCGTAAGAGTCCATTATAGCGTCAAGTAATTCCATAACTCCAAGGATGGTGTTTTCGTCCTTTCTGAAGCCAAACGATTGTACACAAGCTGTTATCCTCAAAGGAAGAAACAATTTGCAGATCCATTGCCCTTTCAAATACCTTCTAGATGATTGGAAGCAATGAAATTGGTCGAAAGTTCGCAGCATCATTCTTATAATTGTTTCAGAGTCGATCTTGGTCGATTTTCTGAACAAAAAGAGATGTGCTCTTAGGCACTGAAATTTTACCATAGGGCTAGTTCTAAAGTCATTTTGTAAATTAAACAAAAAGCGTTAGCATTTTATGAATATTTTAATAAGTTACTTTACTTGAAAATAACTAGAAGCTCATAAATACACAAAATATAAACAGTGAATTATTGTACGTAGTCAGTGCTACGATGTGAACAATATTAGTCGAGGCAAAGTTTCGACCTTGAAATAAAACTCTTAAAAACTAAAGCAATGCATAAACAGTTCTAATACTATACTAATATATGGTTATAAACATAACCTTGGAGCTATGTACAGTTAAATGTCTGTTAGAGTTCCTGCGGAACAGCTACTTATCAACTATGTTAGCTGATTTAGCTTTCATATAAAATACAACAATATACAAGCAATAATGACAGGATTAATATTACCTTAAAGTCCACCTAAAAGCTAATATGTTCACTATGAACACCATTGACGAGAAACGTTCAATGTTCAGGAGGTTATCTTCTAACACTGGGGGAAAGTCCCTTTGAAAAACACTAGATCTATGGCTAGTTTCTATTTACAATGTAGTTCAATTTCTTGCAAACAAGAATGACTGGAATGTAGTGGTTTGACTCTGGTATGCAGTTAGTGCATATGGCATGACATGAATGCCTTGTGTATGCGGCTTATTGGTACACGCATGAAGGATTAGTAAATATGCTATACTGGTAGCATAAGTAAGCTGAGGTCCGCGTAGGGGATACAGCCTTGTGATAACTTGAGTAAATTGGCAGACTAGTGCCGTTTAATCCTTATATGAGAATAAGGCATGAGTAGGTATGCAGACTAGTGCAGAGTAATCCTTATATTAGAATAAGGCAAGAGTGTAGCAACCCAGTGGTACACTCGTGATATAGAATGTTGAAAAACCCATGGACAAGGCCATTGGGGACTGTACTGCGCATGGTACACCCTTTGAGAATTAGAGATCAGTGGGTCTCCATAATGGCAGTAAAGATACCGAAATATACCTTTTTGTAGGCTTAGTGAGAATGTGATTGTAAACATGTTCGTTTACTTACTTGAGATTCCGAGACTATGCTCGATTGAGTGTGGTTTGAGGCAGGGCTCGATTGTAGAACTCCCATGGATGAGATCAATTGGGATGCCATTGCTCGGCGTGAGACTCGTGAGAATAACGGCAGTATGTTTGCCAATAAATACCTTATTGTAGGCTTGGCATAAAGATGATTATGCTGGGATATCACTATGTCACTTGAGTAAAGAACTAGAGAGATTATGAGGTCTCAAAACGTGAAAACTTGCCGGCATGGTGGCTAGCGCCAGCCGGCTAGAAACAGGGGTGCGCCTTTTGCGACTTACATGGCTGGGGTTCAAGACTGGACTTTCTAGAACGTGGGAACTAGATCAACTTGAAGAAGTTGTTAACGCCCCTTCCGGCGGGATGATATACATCCTCCGAAAATAGAAAGGGCGAATAATGTAAATACTGAGAAGTTATGTAAACCTTTACGTCAGCGATTGTCTAAATTAGCCTTATGAACTTTAACACAAATCCGGTCGAAATACATTAACTAGTTTTTTATTAAAATCGATTCTTAAAGATCATGAACTTAGGAGCTAACTTGAGTCCCTCCGTTAAGAGACAGTGATTGGTCGACTCGGTATAGCGGGAAGCGCTATGATTGGTCAGATAGCGTAGGATATGCGGCCAATTTCAGATGAGTAACCGTGGTTACAACAGATGGCGCTAGTAGTATCGCATGTATTTTAATTTGTTTGGAATGCGAGGACAGTGGCGTGGAATGTTAAATTGTACAAAACTAAATCGTTAGATTTGAAGACGTGTTCAAAAAATGGTTTTTGAACAATAACCCTTCTTGTAGATAGGAACTATGAGAGCCCGTTTGAGGACTCCAGGAAAGATCCATTCACGAATGCACATATTGAGCAGCTTTGTAAGAGGGATAATAACAATATTTTTCACTGATTTTATTAATTGAACAGTTAGACCGTATATGTCGGAACTTTTTTATCTTTTAATTGTTTAATGATATCCCTCACACTAACAAAACTCACCTATTCAAAGACAAATTCATTATATGAGAAGCTAGTATCTTGGCGGTGTTGCAAGGGGTTAATATATAGTCTGAGGTAGGTCCTTAATCAAGTTGGTGGCAAAAAAAACATTATATATTTGTGGTGTTACTCTCTTTTTCTACTCCCCTGTTATTCTTTTTTGAGTTCATGATATTCCACATGCATTTTGCAGGATTACGTGCTGTTCTAATAGACCTATCATTAGCCAATATCTTTGCTTCCTTTATGGCTTTACGATATGATATTTTATATCTTTTGTACTCATCCCAGTCACTCGCTCTTCCATACTGCTGACACACATCATTCAAAAAGCACAAGTGTTCTCTCATACCACGGATCTCTCCATTGAACCATGTTACCTTGTTAGGCTGATTAGATTTTACTTTGTAAGTTTTTTCAGGGAAAGACTGCATGTATGCCCCCTCCAGCAGACCTACAAGCCTCTGAAACCTCTCCCCAGTGCTGACATCCACATCCTCTATCCAATCCCAAGAAATGTTCTCCACAGTATTGTAGAATCTATTGAAACCATTCTGTGTCAAGGGTCTAAATTTATTTTCCGCCATCGAAACTTTTTCAATTTCAGTTCCAAAAGGTAGTACTTTACTGAAATTTGTCAGAAATATTATAATTCACTATCTCTACTTTGAGGGAGTCGGGCCTGAAATTAACAAAGATATTGTCCAAGCAGGAGTCTCTCCGAGTATTCTCAAAGATTGCTTGTTGAAAACCGTAAGTTTTAAGAAGATCAGTCAAAGATAAAGACTCTCTCTGACGGGTGCCAAATAGCATATTAAAATCTCCCACCAGAACAACATCCCTGCCCTGTCCTATCCAACCTATAATATTCTCAATTGCAGTCAAAAAAGTGCCAAAGTCACCAACTAGGCGCTCTATAGATACAGATTATAAATACGTTCTCCATTAAAATTACACATTATTCTATAAATTTTTCAACAATAGACAAGTTAAAATTATCAAGAACCTTGAATTCAAGGGGTTCTTTGACTAGTATCACCATTGCACCTCCAAGATTGTGTGATCGGCATGAGTAGGCCGCAACATTGAAGTCCAGAATATTTAGATTTCTCATCTCGTCTTCAGTCAACCAATGCTTAGTTATACACACAACTTCTACATTGCTATCCAACAGAGTAGCATCAATTTCATGCATTTTGCTTCTTACTGAACAAACATTATAATGAAGAATGCTTACTGTGTTTTCTGTTCCTTGCTGGTCTGTAACTCTATTTTGGCGCTGGAGGTTCCAAAAATGGTTTATCAGCACCCCTTTTGGCCATAAGTTCGTACTTAAGTACCTACCTACTTCGTCATGGGGGAGTGTAAGTCGAAACGAGCTACAATATTTTTCCTTTTTTGTTCTCATCTTCTCACATATACATTCAGTCCCCAAGTTGTTTTCTGTTAAGAATTCTTGAACATTTTCCTTTTCAACGTCTGCTGCCAGACCCGATAAAAATAGAATCGACCTCCTTGTGGCTGTTTTAAGGCTGGTTAGGTTTTCGTTGGTCCCATTTACTGGTTCCGGCCGATCCATCTTGATTAATCGGCCTATGCTCCTTTTATTCTTCTTAACCTCTTTCCATTCATAGTTGTCATCTTTGATAGGAATGGGATCTGGATCGCTACCAGATGAGCGACTTTTGGCCAAGTCAGCTGTTGCTAATTTCGGGTCATCGATATCGATTGTTTTGACTTCACTGGGATTTTTACGATTTAGCTTTTCCAGTTGCTCAACTGCATCATTTCTAGCTTGATAGTTTTCGTTTATCGGTTTCTGTTGGATGTTTCCGTTTTTGCTACTAGATGGCCCTGGTTGTACAGTACAATGCTTCTGTTTTTTAAACTTTTCTTCAAGGAATTTTACCTCTTCCCTTAGAAGCTGTCCGTTTTCTTCAAATATTTGGTTTTTACTTTGTAGTTCCCTTACTAGGGTTCTTAGCAGCTCTATTTCTGGGCTTTCTTCGTTGACGGCGAGCACGCTGTCTTTTCTAATCTTACTGGTGTCGTGAATGCATTCGGTGATCTGTTCAGCTGCTTATTTTAAGCAGGCTGGATGAAACAAATTATTGCACTTTTTACACTTGGCCACATTTACCACTTGTTTTCTACAATGATGACATGTATTGCCGGTACTTTTTTCACTTTTTTTCGGAGCTAAATCACCCGACTTCTCATCGTCGGCCATCTTGAATTACTACACACAGGTTACATGCAAAGGTTGTGCAACGTAGTACCTCTATGACGGCTGATCACATGAATTCGACCCCAGAACGAGATAATTTCAGAAAGTTATTACCTCAATAATTCGTTAGGTGAATAATTAAATTATACAAAAAAAAACACCCTTCTTAAATTATAACAATAATCAACCTTCAATTATATCGATAAATATCACAAGAATTAATCTATTCCGTGAATATAGATATGTAGTCAACTTAGAAAAATAAACAAGCTAACAGCATTAGAAAGAGTAGAGAATAGGCAATTTCCTTCCCTTCGTTTTCCCTCTTCTGATTGTTATTTGTAAGTCGCAAAGGAAAATTCGAAATAAATTTCCAAAGGGATTTGAATAATCAAATTTGCCTACATAATTTGTTTTATCGAGTATGTTTACCAGCGGCGGCTCCTATTTGTGCCGTAGATAATTGAAATCTTATCATGTGGAAACTCTTGTATCGAAAGCTGAGAAAATATTTTTCTTTAATCTTCCGCCGTAATAAGATATTGCCATGAAAACATGTTAAAGCATTTTTATGAGAAATTTTAAACAGTTTGAAACATTCTCAAGAGATTACTTTAAATATCATCACTTTGTGGCTCTACTTTTACTGAAATTTGTTTTACAGAAATGAACTTAGGTAGTTTTTAACTTAAAGATTACTGTAGCTGCTCTACTTTACATGATGTAATATGGTTTCCTACCACTGATAAAAATTTACAGATTTTGCAACACGCGCAACGATCCTAGGTGTATTGAAAATACCAGACACACCTGTTATGACTTCTGATCTGGTTACTCCTACATAGATACACGCACCCTGTTTTTTTTTAAATGCATAAATTTGCCATGTGACATTTTTTTAAAAGCTTCCAGCCAACATATTTTCAGATATTCTGATGATGAAAATTGGTTAAAACTAGTTTAAATAAGCATATAAAATTAACGAATTTGCCAAGGTACGAATCTTGGAAATACAAAAAGATATTAAAAATTTGACACCAGATCAAATTTTTCCATAAAAAAAAACAGGGTTTAATCAGTATGATTTGTGCTGTAACATTAGCAATTTAAGTGAAAAAAAAAATAGGAAAACAAAGAGGTACATCGATATTATAAACATCTTAGATTGTGTACCTTAACATTTTGCTGATATTATTCCTTTATCGGCCAGCATCTTACGCAATAATCAAGATCATTATTTATTAGACAAATTTGCTAACAAGTAAATTATAACGCTGTCATCACTGCCTGATCGACATTAAGTTCGGTTACCTGGTGTGCCGCGCGCCGATAACTCGAGCACGTCGCGTAGTAAATTTGTATTTAATAAAAGAAATATATTTATTTTATATTTGTTATAAAGACATTGCCCCAACGGACTTGGCCTCTAATGAAGCCATTGACGAGCTTTCTCTAGTAGTTATCTGAGTATATAGTTTTACTCTTGTGCGCGAACTTTAATTTAAAAGTGTATTTAAACATCTTATACCTTAGAGAATTTAAGTTTTTCTCGAAATAGTACTTCCTCCTTCCACTGACATACTGTGATTGAAAAGCAATATATCAGCTACATAATACATATTAACAATATTAACATAATAATCCGCCCCTGTCTATTTGCCAGCTATTGAAAGCCCTGGAAGCGAATTTATATTCACAAAAAATAATAAAGTCGAATATTAAGTTTACCTACATTTTCCATGCAAGGAATTTTCGAAGGAAAACATTCATGTTTTTAACACATATTAAGGGCTGCCAAAGGAAAATGTATCAAAATATATTATGGAAGATGAAAAGAAAATAAGGAAAGCCGGGAAATATATTTTCATATTGAGAGAAATATAATATGATATGAATATTACATTTTTGGGCAAGCGTACATATATGCATAGAAATGTACTACGAATGTGAATGTTAATAAATTTTATTTTTAATATCTTCTTTTTACCCGTTGATTATCAACAAGTGCTTTGTACAGGAATATCAAAATGAAAGCGAACAGACCTTATAATATTATTTTCTTTATCTGGAAAAAATGGTATTTTTTTATGTTCGGCACACACACAAAAAGAAAATCCTATACTACTCAAAAAACGGTGCGTGCGTGGAGAAGAAGGTTGATGTTGGACTTGAAGAGCTGTAGGTTGACCAGAGCGAGGCAGTCCTCCAGATAAAGGAGTCCCACACAGCGACGTCCTAGGTGTTCATAACTGAATTGTATGAGCAGCTTGTGTCTGACGGGTGTTTCTGTTTAGCACAACTCTGGGCGGAATCATAAGTGTCAGCTCGTTTGAACACCTTCCGTAGTAGTATAGATAGAAACGAGAGAGGTCCGCCACTTTTCTTCGATGTTCAAGACTATCAAGGTCTTTAGTCAACTCTGGAGTCCAATATCTTGAGCAAGTGTTGGGTGCCGAGAAGAGTATTCCAGAGATGGTCGTATCTGAGCCTTATAAGCGCTGACGAGGTGTATACAGCTTTTTTTGCTCTATACAGTCCTCCTAGCTTTTGTGCTGCTGCCTTGGCGATCGTGGTGACGTGATTACGTCAAGACATGTTGTTTTCTACGTTGATGCGCAGTAAGCTTATGGATGAGGCCAGTCTCACCCCATTCCACGATGGCGTTCATATCCTCATTGATAGCAGAAATCTGATTTTCTCGCTCGC
>MU188423.1:0-22840 GCA_016904865.1 Pissodes strobi | reverse complement strand
TTTTACCGTGATTGAATGTTCCATTATACCGTTGTCGTGCCTTTTTAACAAAGTAGTGGTATAAGCCTAACAGGTGGTGAAAATGGATGGATGAAATAATCTCCACTCCACCTGACATACAACAGCCCGGGGGGCGGCCATCACGCATCTGCCTTATTTGCTCAGATATGCGTTGAGTCTGTTTACTTAGGATATATTATTAAATTTTTAAAAGTGGTGAAGTGTAAATAGATTATTATTTATAGCTTCATTGCTATTTACAATTCATTATTGAGAACTGCCAATCAAATTACTATCTTCTGCATTTTTAATTAAGGCTATTTGGCTGCTATTTAATCGTAAAAAATATAGGAGATCATGCCTCGAAGCAGAGCTGAAAACAGTTCAGGGGTGTTTATTTAATTTCGCAAAGAGATGAGTTTACGCACGGCTCTGGCATCATTGATGGATGGCTTATACTTTTACAATTACTTTGACAGGAGCTATTACATTACGAGTGGAGTATATTAAAAAAAAAAGATTTTACCTTAAACCAGCTTCAACTGGAAATATTAAAAGGAAATATTGAAACCGAACGCATATTTTCACATGCATATGCATGCGCACTTTATGATTAATCGCTATTCGAAAAAAAGTTACTGTTCTCGGAACACATCTATTTGACTAACGACTAGTATGTAGCTTGTTCGATATGTTCTCAGATTCGGAAGAGAAAATTTGATCAGAGGCATGTGGAATTAAATGCTTGATTTTTGTCGGTAACTTCATATAGTTAAATAATGAGTTTTTGGCTGAGCAAGCGATGAAGATTTGGAAGAAATTCTTTGACTGTCTGAAGTACCAAAGGCCAGAAATTATTTTGAAGAGATTACTCCACAGCTTATTGGTCGTTAATATTTGAGCTATTTCCAAATAGGTATAGAGCTTACACAACAGCTGGCTAATAGGTTTGAGGTATTTAAATATTATCATCAAAAAAGAAGATTCACAAAAAACGTCTCCCTTGAGAAGAATCATACCTTTTCTTGGCTCCTAGGAATGAAACTGCTAACGCATTTCGAGATTGAGCAGACTAAAAGTTCACTACACAAAGTTGTAAAGAGATATTAAGTGGCCAACTAATGAAGAAAAATAGAGATTGGAAGATTTTCGGTGGAGAAAGAATTGAACGATGGTACCCACATCAGAACTGATGGGCCTGAAGAAAGTCCATATTCTTATTTTAGTCGTCGATATGAATCAAAATTTATTTAGGAATTAAAAGATCTTATGTAATGTCTTGGATTAGATATATTTCATATTTTGATACAAAATTTGTTTTAGTCCAACTTCGAATTTTAATTGGAATTATACAAATGGCCCTAAACTTGTATGCTTAGAAACTTTTTTGCAGGATTTTTCGGCTCAGTTCAGGACAGCAGAGTATTTACAGCATCATCACTGAGTGAAACCTCAGCAGAAAAATGCCATAATTTTTTCATTATTGAAAACAGTCGTTGTCTAAAGCATCTTGTGACATTCTTTAAAGAACCACTAAATACAAATTATTTGCCATCTAGAAAAGTAGATATGTTTTATATTGTTGTAGAGGATATTATTGTGGGTCATATGTATCAATATGGGACCACGTCGGTCATGGTCCCATGGTGTAAATCGGTCAATTTATCAATATGTTTCACTTATTAAAAATTAAAATGGACTACATTATTTTATACAGGGTGTCAATGTTACTAATTCATTAAACGTTTTGTAAATATTCATCTTGCACGAAATCTGGTATTTTAAGGTTTTTTAGGATGAGAAATCGAGATCTTATCATAGTTTCGATGTATATTGCAGAGGGGCCACTAGCAGCATTTCACCAACACTTAAAGCTACGAGTATATATTAAATTTTTCATTACAAATTCATCTTTTGTGCAAAGGCATACCTTAAGAGTGTCGTTTCGAACAACCGTTTCTGCGATAATAAAATTTCAATGTTCTATTACGTACTAAATCTCATCGTAGACCTCCCTCACATTTCATCCAGATTTAGGACCAGTGCAAGGAATTTACAACATGTTTAAAGGCCAACAATGTCATGTTTAACGCAGGAAAGACTCAAGCAGCTGTTTTGTCAAAAAAAGCAAGCACCGCAGGACCTGACTTACCAATGACTGGACAAGCACTGAGTCTGGCCTCATCGATAAGCTTGCTGAGCATCAACGTAGAGAACAACATGTCTTGGCGTAATCACGTCACCAAAATCGTCAAGGCAGCAGCACAAAAGCTATGATCACTCTATAGAGCAAAAAGTTGTATACACCTCATCAGCTCTTAGTGCTCTATAAGGCACAGCTAAGACCATCTCTGAAATACTGTTCCCATGTATGGAGCTCGGCACTCAAACACTTGCTTAAGATATTGGACTCCAGACAGAGGAGACCAGTTCGTCTTGTGGATGATCAAGAGTTGACTAAAGACCTTGATTCTCTTGAACATCGAAGAAAAGGAGCGGGACAATCTCTTTACTACTACCAAAGGAGTTCCAACGATCTGGCACCTATGATTACGCCCAGAGTTGTGCCAAACAGAAACACCCGTCAGACATAAGCTGCTCATCAACATACAATTCAGTTGCGAATACCTAGGACGTCGCTGTTGCGGGGCTGCTATGTCTGGAGGACTGCCTCGCTTTGGAATGGACTTTCGAGTAACGTCTAACCCAAACTGACCCAAACTACAACCTGCAGCGTTTCAAGTCCAACGTCCACCGTCTTCTCTGCACACGCACCGCTCGTTAAGTGTTATAGGATTTCCTCTTGTGTGTGTGTGTGCTGAACAAAAGAAAACTGACATGAAACAACAGAAATAACAAACCAAAACAGCATATTTATGTTAAAAAATTTTGCATAAATTTCTATGTAACAGTTCAAAATTATCTCCGTTTTTATGAGCACAAAAATTGATTTTACGGGAAAAGTAAGGCAATCTAAAATATATAGTTATCATATTGCCCTTTCCATCTGCATTTAACCGGTGTTTAGAGGGCTATTTAAACAGTGCTCCATAAAAAGTAATCCAAGAGCATTGAATCCGAGGAGCGAAGTGGCCAATTTTTACGTGCCAGAAATATGGAAAAAGAAATATTGAATCCAGTCATATCTTGTAATTCTAAGAAACTTTGCATCAAATTGAGAAATAACAATAATTATCACCTGCATGACTTCTATATATTTTAATTTTTTTTTATGTTTTTTTTTCACTTTGTTCTTCATAACGTAAATCATATTTTTCAACAATGAACATTTTTTTCCTTGGCATTTCTTCAAAATTAAATTTTTCCTTTTGTAAACACAATACTGTAGGTTTATATTTGTTTGTTTAATTATTGTACTTTAATATTTAAATGGAAAATGGATTTTTCGTTCAAATAAATAAATGAAAATAAATAAAATAAATAAAGTAAAAAGTAGTCAATATTTTCACAATCACTGATTGTTTTGCAAAGAGGACAAACAAATTGCCAAAAACAATATATCTAAAATATATCGTTATCATATTGTCACGTTTAGTTTAATCCGTGACGCCGCGCCTTGGTTGGCAAGCAGGTTATGTAGCTCAGATTTAAGGATCGATCTACATCTGGCGAGAAGGGATAATAAAGAAGGTACTTCGATAAAACAACAACGTCTATTGGTTAGAGACTTAATGAGCTTAGACTATACCCGATGGGTGTTGGTAAATTGGTTCCCAGTAGGTAGGAAATAAAAGGGTAGTTTCAAACATCTGTTAATAATATGTAAATCGGTTCCTAAACCTAAAAAGGTCGTTGGTAAATTGGTTCCCCAAATAAATTTGAGGCAGGTATCTAATAAATTAGAAATTTATTGGGCATGTGAAGATATTGAAATTTTAGTTTTCATTTTTGCTCTATGGCTATCATTTACTTGTGTATACTTTGGGTTAGTTTGGGTTAATTTGGGCTAGTTTGGGTTAGTCAACATTGAAGAGATTAAGAGAGCTGCTCAAAAACTGAAGATCAAAAAAGCACCTGGTCTTGACGGATACCGGTAGAAATAATTAAGTATATGGCGGAGCACAACCCCCGAATTTTCCTTTTCCAATAACCTGATAAAGTCCTCGGAATTCCCGATAAGTTGGAAAAACGCCAAACTAGTACTGATTGAAAAGCCCAAGGAGAAACTGGAAGAAACAGTAAAGTACAGACCGTTGTGCTTGTTAAATACTGCGAGTAAACTTTTTGAACACGTCATATTGGAAAGACTCAGATATGACTTGAGACTCGCCGATCTCTCTCGCCTAGACAATTCGGATTCCGAAGTGGAAAGTCCATCGTCCAAGCTGTAAAGGAAGCAATGAAACCAGTAAGGAGGGCTATATACAAAAGAAGCGACAGACATAGAGATATTGGCATATTCGTGACAATAGACGTAAAGAATGCATTCAACTGTGCACTATGGCCTAAAATAATATATGAAATTCAAAAGAGAGCTGCCACTCCATACGTAACGAAGCTTATTCAGATCTACTTCACAGACAGGACGATCACTTTGATGACCGAGGATAGAGAGCTCACAGTAGGGATAACGTGTGGAGTTCCGCAGGGCTCAGTTCTCGGGTCCACATTGTGGAATATATTGTATGATGGGCTTCTGGAGCTGCCCATGCCGAGCAACGCAGTGCTCACTGGATATGCTGACGATGTGGCCGTAACAATACTGGGAAAGAGTATTTAGGAAATACAAGGAAAACTGGACATAGTCATGAACTCTATACAAAACTGGCTTAGATCGAAGCAATTGCAACTCGCAAAGGAAAAATCGGAGATCGTTATACTAATATCGCGGAGACGGGTCCCCCAAACAACGTTCATCATAGACGGCGAAACGGTCACAACCGAAAAAACAGCTGAAGTATCTTCGAGTCTGGATAGACAATAAACTCACTTTCAAAAGCCACATAAAGAAAACAGCCGCTAGGGCTGGAAAAGCAATGGCTAAGCTTGGCAGATTAATGCCAAACGTCGGGGACCCAAAAGCGAGCAAAAGGATGCTACTTTGCTCAGTATTGCAGTCTATCTTATTATATGCTGCCCCAGTATGGGTAGAGGCAATTAAAACTGTGAAAAACCGGAATATATATGGATAGGCACAGCGACAGGCGGCTATCAGGGTCACAAGTGCTTACCGCACTGTTTCTACGGAGGCATTGCAGGTGATGGCCGGCCTGTCACCTTTGGATCTTGTCATACTTGAGAGGGCCGAAATTTTTGAGACACCGGTCGGAGAAAAGGCCATAACCAGACGAGAGGCAAGGACAAGGTTAAATGAGCGATGGCAGGACAGATGGAGACATGCCAAGAGCGAAAGATGGACTTATAGGCTAAAACCAAACATTGACTTGTGGATAAACAGGAAACATGGCGAGACTAAGTGTTTTCTTACGCAGATGATTACGGGACATGGATCGTGTCGAAAATACACTGGTCAAATAAATAAGAGTCCGGACGACGAGTGCCTGTACTGCGGCAAAAAAGACACTGCTGAGCACACATATTTGTATGCAAAAACAGGGCGATTCATCGATTAACATGATATGAAAGCGTAAACACCACACTTACTCCAGAGAATATCATCCAACAAATGATATCTAGTGATGGCAAGTGGAGGAGAATTTGCTAAAATTGTTGAGGATATTCTGAGAGAAAAGATAACCATGAAGATATGGATGAAAACAAAACACTGAAACCATTAGAGCAAACCAGTCGCCCGCATTGAAGGAATGCTATACCGGTGCGAGATGACGAGGGAATAGAATATGTTTTTTAGTGAGTCGGTTCGACTGAAGTACCGCACTACCGTGCGACTGAACAGCAAAGCCCGGGGGGCTAGTTTGGGTTAGTTTTTTTCATTGTGCTGGTATCTATTAAAGATTGAAATTATAAATGATATTATTTTGTATTATATTACTTGATATTTTTAATGTAAAACACTATGTTGTACTTTGTAAAATAAACAGATTTATAAAAACGCGGGAACCAATTTACATCTAAAGATCAGGTAAACTAAAAATTTAATGTTTTGGGAACCAATTTACATATTTCTTTTGACCCTTCTTAATTTGGGAACCAATTTACGTGTACCCTACCCGATTATTAAAACACGCATGTCCTTTCGGTTTGAAGTATGGTTTAAATTGTTTATAGGTCTTGGTCCCTGTATTATAATAAAGTTCTTTAAGAGCGGTGTTGTGTTTTAATTTATGTTTAGGTTTGGTTATTAATTATTGAGGTTTTTTTGTTTATATTAATTTCACTCAGCGCTTTCAGGCACTGTACTTTAACTTTAAAATCACTTAACTTAGAATTTAGACAGAATTTCCGTAGATTCGACCCTAGTGCTTTTCAAGTAGTTACACCTCAATAAATACGTTCCTGTGAACTTCACTTCGCGAGGTGGGTCTGAATTTTAAGATATGGTTAGAACAGCTACCACGTCCCTATGGACCGGAGTAGTTGAGAGGATTAGGTGAGAGACAAAAAACCTGCTGGACTGATAGTCTGCTTGACAATTTATGTCGCTAAATCAGCTAATCATTGCAACTTTAAGGTTCATAATTGGGAAAAATTACAATTATGATAAGTAAAATTACTGGATAATCTCACTGACATTTTAAAACTTACCTTCTTCGTACATATTGATTTAACAATAACATAAATAAGTAAAAAATAAGTAAGTAGAATATATATAAGTACCTTAATCCATTTCTTAATGCTTTTTAAAGAATCTATTTCTATCAATTCTTTAAATTTCTTTATAGGTTGTTAACTTTGATTTTTATAGGCAACTTTAGTTATTGTTTCAGTGTTGAATGTGATATATTTATTAGCTCTTCACTATGTAACTGCATTATTTAGCCTTATTTTAGCTGATCGTTCCGTGATATTTTTCAGATAAATTGACAATTATGTGTGATCCTAGAAATATAATCGGATTTATGTATCGTTTGTTGAGCCGAGTTTTTAAATTTCTCAAGTTTAGAATTTGGAAACGGAAAATTATCCAGAAAACGTTAAAATTTGTGATATATGACCTAAAACCTATCGTTAACATATCCGTTGTTACAATTCTGATAAATTGAATTTCTGGATACTCTAACTGACATTTTGAAACTTGCCTTCTTCGTACATATTGATTTAACAGGAACACAAATAAGCTGATATATTTCATTCCATTCAAAATATATTATTCACCAGTCTGTAATATTACATGACAGGTACTTGTAAATGACGTAAATGCACTCACTTCCATCATGAAACGATCTACCAAAATGACTTTGCATATTTTCGACAGACAAACACCATGGCGGCAGCCTGCCTCATGTATTTTTTGTGTTTTATTGTAGTGTGCTGAATCTCTACTTTTCGTTAATTTAAAATTACAGTTACTTTTGAAGCGAAATTATTGGAATATGACCGGTAAAAATAAACAAATTTATGATATTGAGAGGGTTATTATTGGAGGAGAGATGGACTACATTTTGTATTTTTTTATGCTTTATTTTACGATTTATATTTTTGAGAAAAATAACATACATTTATTTGTCTTTTCGCATAACGTTATTGTTGAGAAAGATAAAAAAAAACATGAGCTTAGAAATGAAAAAATATGTATTATGAACTCATCTGCTTTGGACCATCTCTCCTCCATAGTGGAGGTGAGATGGTGCGGTAAGAACATCTCGTCAACTTCACATTGCTTCTTATGTTTTCCACATATGAAGCATTTGTTTGGATGTGTCGTGCAAATAAGGCACCTTGTCTTGCCTAGTTCTTGCTTGTCTGTAGTCCTCTTGGCAGCCTACACATTCATTTTCGTTAGGTATACTCGTGGTTACTGTCATCATTCGAATCATCCACAATGATATTTTCAAAGGTGGTGGAAGACGACGACGATGATGACTTTCTCCTTTTGGCCTTACCTGCCGCTCTCTTATTTTCTTTTCTTCCCAATTTTTTCGACTTCTTTGTGACGTTATCACGTTTAGTTTTAGACGCATTGAGTTCGCGACGCTTCTCAATGTTTGCACTAGAATTTAAAATTGTAGCGACATTTCTTGAACGTTTCCTGATTGAGGCAGTAGTAGGAATTACAGGTGAAATGTCATCCAGGAGTTTTCCTGGGGATTCTGTTTCATCATCTTCTTGATCAGCTTCACTTGATTTTGTGCACTGTGGTAGGTATTTGCGTATCGTACTCTGGAATTATATCCGCATTGAAAGGTGCGATTCCTTTTGCACGGAATGCTATAGTTGCATTCTGAACAGTCGCTGACTTGTTCCAAGCTTCACCAAGAATAGTCTCGAATTGGAGCCTGGTTATTTTGCGAGTAGGATTTGATTTCACATACCGATGGCATGCTTCGTAGAAATAGGAGATTAGGCCCTTGAAAAATGACCGATCCAGTGGTTGTAAGAAGTGCGTGGGTATTCGAAGGCAAGACAACAAAATTATCTCGTTTTTTTCAGCGAACTCCAACATATCGAAGTTAGTTGTATGCGAAGAATGACCATCTACAATGAGCAGCAATTTTTCAGGCATTTTTCGGGGACAAAAATGTGTCCGTAACCAGTCGAAGAAAATCTCAGCGTTTACATAGGCTGATTTTTCGGACATTTTAACGACATACCCGGGTGGAATACCATCCGACTATTTTTATTTTGGGTTCTTACCCTTGAAGATGTCGTATTGCAGGAATCCCGGTCAAAAAATCTCAGTCAATATATACCAATCATTAATATCCCATTCCAAAATATCCCATACAAAAAAATCCCATGGCAAAAATATCACTCTACAAAAAAATCCAACTAACCCAAACTAACCCCCACGGGGGCTTCGCCCCTGGACCCCATTCGGGCTTCGCCCTTAGACCCTACCGGGGCTTCACCAATTTACATGAATGTGGAATGTTTCACGTGTAATGAAGTATACGTGTAATTGAAGAAACCTACACAACAAACACAACATATTTGTAATTGGGATGTTTTTGTAGCGGGTTATCTTTGTTAGGGTATTTTTTATTTTGGGGTATTTTGCCTGGGCTAAAACTGACTGGGATATTTTCTTCTGGGATTTTCTGATCGGCCACCGTATTGCAGCAACACAGCACGCTAATCGTTTCGCCCTCTTTGGCAGAACTGAAAACTGGGACGCTTTTTGAACCTATTTCCGCCAGTACTGCACCAGCCCTGGTGTTTAACTGCAAGCTGCTCTCGTCTACATTGTAAATGTGCCCTGGATTGTCATAGAGATTGTTTTCCGATAAAATTTGGTCCAGTAGTTTGAAGTAGTAGGAGACAGTTGCTTTAGGCAATCCTACAGCACATGCTACAGTTCTCTGCTTTACGAACTCGTATCTTAGGGCGCCTTTTCAGAAAAGACTGCAGTCACTTGAAGCCAGCTGTATCTACAAAAATAGTTAAAAAGAGTTTGGTATTAGATACTTATGCACAAATTAATACTTACCTTCAGTTCTGTTAAATTTGTGAGGGATTTTCATTTTTTCAGCAGGGGAGTATGCCATTTGACGCACCTCCTTTTGACTAGGCCCAAAACCACTTCGTTGTAGTTTTATTGACTGGGTAATTATCTTTCAGCGTACTCCTCCCCCGTGAAAAGTCGGGTCCAAGGCGACTAGTTTTATCTTTGTTCTTGGTCCGATGTGTCCGCATCAATATTGTTTTAGGAATGTGAAAATGCCTAGCTGCTCCATTTACTGACATTTCCTGAGCCTGGAGAGCCGCAATAGCGTTTGCAAGGTCGTCTTCGCTCCACGTACCTCTTTGCTGCGCTAAAAATAGTAACTGTCCCATTTAAAATTTGGCCAACTCTCCTCCAAATAATTGAACCAACTCTCCCCCCAGAAGAGGAGAGACGGACCACCTCAATATATGTAATAGGGTTATATTGCGGTTAGATACGTTAATTCGTAGAAAATATAGTTTGTCATAACTGTATACAACATAATAAAAACTCACCTATATGGTCACAATCACATCACACTGTCATACAAGATTATCGAGCTCAGCGAAATCGATAATATTTTAATAACTTGCCTTCCTCAGTAACCACTCTACCACCGGTCTTTAAACGAATGCCTTATGCTACAAGGCATCGCCTGCCGCGCACGGTGGTTCCATACTAGACATGAACCATCTCTCCTCCCGGTCCATCTTTCCTCCAATTACCCTAATAATCCGCTAAAATGTTAGCAAGCATTAAAAGCTTTTTCATCATTATTCATATATGTATCTAGTTATCTCCTCAACAATAACCCCATTTTCTAGATATATTTAATATTTTTACGACGTGGCAACGTGATTACCACAAACGTTTTGACAACTTCCATTTTTACAATGGCATAATTTATATATTATAGAGGGATCTTGGAAACCGTAAGAAATATGAACAAGTCGATTAAGTTGTGGCAATGTTGCGCATTGTCATTATCCATGGTCATCAAAATGATTGGATATCATCGTGATTATTGCCTATTACTAAGTCAAAACAGTTATTAAAATAGACATGCCTTTTTCTCTGGCTCTTTCTTGATTAAGTATCTCCAATTTGTGACGTGCAACATTCGAGCAGTCATTGTAAGAACTAATAGTTAGAAATTTCTTACGCTTAAATATAATTTAAGAAGGAATAGAATCGTAATTCCCCCTATATGGGCTCCCTAACATAGCCGCATGAATAAAATTCCAATTTGATTTAAAATACAGATTTATACGACAGTTTTGTTGCCTATAAGGTAATTATAGAACTTATAGGACATTTAAGATCTGCAGGTGGCACTTAACGAACCGTTTGAAGTGCTTTTATTTTAATGCAATGTCTCTAGTAATGACACTTTTATATAATTTATTTTTGCTTTTCTCTGACTAAAATTATTGTTAGTATAAACCTAATCATTTTGTGTTGATAGAGAAATGTGTTAAATGAAATACAGACTGCAATAAATATGAAGAGTGCCAAGTGTCTATATATTACTATTGTCTCCTGCGTGGCCAAGCACGAGTGTCATAATAGAGCAAAATTACTAATTAAGGGTTAGTACTTTGTGAATGTTATAAATATTCTTACTGCAACAGGTTTATAATATTGAAGTAAATCGCCTTTACTCAAGATGAAGTTGAAACACTTCAATAAAAACGACGATGAAAGACGAGAAACCGAGACTTTTGCTATAAGGGACGGACTGACTCAACTGGTTGAAGAACCTCTAGAATACCTGAGCGTCAAAAAGGCTTTGCTTGCCTCCTGGATCTATTCTTAATGACTAATCCTGCCCTCTACACCGTAACTATCCAACCTCAGTTGGGCTCATCAAACCACAGACTTATCTCCGCAACCTGTGAACTCGCTATCAAAACACAGAAGCCACAGGTATCCCGAAAGGTTTGACACTACTATCTGCAAAGTGGCGTGATCTTCGCGAGTTTCATCTTTCTTGTCCTTTCCAAAACACCACGTCTGAATCTGCTGATGAGATAACTCAGGTTATCCTAGCTGGTATGGAAGCTTTCGTTCCCTCGTCTATGAAACGTATCTCAAACAGTAAACCATGGTGTGGGAAAAGTTGCTCAAGAACGGTCAATGCTAAAAATGCCACCTACCGCAAATGGGGCCGAAAACCAAATTATATTCATGATAACTAGAAAGCAGTGTAAGCGGTTCCACTGACGAGGGCAAGGAGGGATATAACGAGCAGATCAAGAACAAGCTTCTCAATTGTCCTAGCGGATCAAGATCCTTTTGGTCAGTTGCCAAAGATGTTAGTCAGGGTTTCCCAAAGACGTCAATCTCACCACTGACCAAAGATGATGGCACAATAACGGAAACGGCCAAAGAAAAAGTGAACATTCTTGCCTAAATGGTTTCATTAAATTCTGTCTTTGATCCTTAAGGAAAGATTCCCCCAACTATCCTGAGAGTGATTTCTTCAATGCCAACACGAAGTGAAACGAATAATTAAAAGCCCAGATCCTTACAAGGCCACAGGATTGGATGGCGATTCCGCAATAGTGCTTAAGAAATGTGCTGCTGAACTATCAGCTCCACTATGCAAACTTTTCTCACTTTCATGGAGTCATGCAGAATGTCCAGTTTAACACAAGACACAAGCTGCTGGTTTCTCAAAAAAAGCAAACACCGCAGGACTTGACTTATCAATGACAGAGCAAACACTGACACTGGCCGCATTCATAAGCATGCTGGACATCAACGTCTTGGCGTAGTCACGCCACCAAAATCCCCAAGGCAGCAGCACAAAAGCTAGGAGCACTCTATGGAGCAAAAAAGTTGTATACCTCTCATCAGCTCTTACTGGCCTATAAGGCCCAGATAAGACCATCTTTGGAATACTGTTCCAATCAATGGAGCTCGCTCGACACCCAAACACTTGCTTAAGCCCTTATTTTTAAAGATATCGAGTGGTACAACCCTCGCATCCCTTGATAGGTTATTAAAAAGCCTGGGCCATCTCGACACTTTTTCAGTCTTCAATAAATTGAGACTACTCTGTCCCTGTTACTTATTTCATACTGGTGGGTGTCTTCATGGGTCCCATAAGAGACCTCTTTTCACTTAATATACAAGAAGCCTTCCAAATTATATCATCATCATTATCAACCGCTATTCCATCCATCGTCGGATGTAAGCCTCCCTTAGGTGCGTCCATTCGTTTCTGTTGGTCGTTTTTTGCATCCATTCGTGACCAGCTATTCCTTTAATGTCATCGGTCCATCTAGTTTGACGTCTGCCTCTAGTTCTCTTGTGCCTATATATCCAGCCCAGTTCCATTTTAACGTGGCAATTTTTTTAATTACATCTGTTACCTTTGATCTTCGTCTTATTTCCGTATTAGGTATATGATCTTGTAGCTTGATGTTGAGTATTCTACGTTCCATCGCACGCAGAGTTACCTGGAGTTTGTGGATTATGCTGTTGTTGAAAGCCCACAATTCGGTTCCATATGTTAGGACTGGCAGTATATACTGTGTTACGGGTGGAAATTCTCTTATTTGTAAAGGTCATTTTAGGAAGGAATATCGATTGGTCAATCATCTCTATTGTCTTGTCTCGATAAGTTCGTACCTGTCTAGGTTTCTGACAAGCAGTATTTTAATTGACATTTAAGGATTTTTAGTTGAATGTCATGTCAGCCGATAGTTTTGACGTGTTTACAGATTTGTTTGTGCTATTTGATCCAGGAGAAGGAGAGAAAACAGAAGAAATCTGTTGTTGATTTTGTAAGGCTTTTGTTTACTCATTAGCCAAAGAAAATTCCTTGGGTTGAGAGGTAGTCCTCGAGTAGTATCTTATTTCATAACTGAAGTAGGCTGGAAGTCGTTTGATACTCTCGAGGGAAGGTCTGTTGCGTGTGAACAAATTTCTAGTAACCGCCGTAATGGCAATATAGGCCGTTAATCCTTTCAAGATACCCAGGATGGTTTTGATAAACCCCTAGTTATGGGTAAGCTGTTTTAAGTTCTTTTGAATGTAGAATTTCAAGTAGATTTTTGGAGCCGAGTTTTGGCATTTTTGTAAATTTCCTGTTATGTTGTTGTTATGGATTAATTTACGCTTTTAGGGTTTTTGGAGCTGGTTTTTAGTAGCTGAATTCTACAGCGGAATTCCGGTAGCGCTTTGTTGCCGGGTTCTATGGCTGTTTCCCTGTAGGGTAGGAAGAGCCACTATTACCTGGAACCTGGTTAATCTGGACTGTTTGACTTACAGAGAAGGATGATGGCCAATTCTCGGATATAACTTACAGGAGTTCGTTACTCAAGATAAGTCTAATCCTATATATACTATCACATTTAGACAACACTATTGTGCCAGAAATATTTACTACTTTGCAGAGACGTTTAAATTTAAACATAGTTTAGTATTCAAACATTTTCATAAAACGCTTTAATATTTTCTTTAGTAAGTAATAGCACACATCATAATCCATTAGAGTTTATATATAAAATACCTTTTGTGAAGTGTTACTACGCTAGCCTAGAAACATTATTTACTTCTTACGGGTGCTAGATTTATGGATAATCTCTAGTACATATTATATCCGAGGAAGTTTATTCATTTTATTACCTTTTTACTTTAATTTGTATTTGACCAGAGATCATAACATTGCTTTTTGAGGAATACGTTCTCTGGTTGAAACTTGCAACTCGGGATTTTGGAAAGGCTATACTAACCGTGTTAAATTAACTTGGTATAGTATATGTGATAAATTCGGTATTTCTATCACCGTCTAGGTTGCATGTTGCAGCAGAACGTTTCGAAGAAATGAACTGTCAAAATTTTATAACCTTTTGTTTGACACCTTCCAAAATTTTAAATCAAACTATTAGGCTGACAAGAGGTTGTGTCTAGTCAGTCAGTAGACCGGGTCATTTCGAAATTTCACTACGGGGTAGCTGGTTACTTTCAATCCAGGAAGCTTATTTAATAGGCTAGAGGAGCTTGCTATATTTTTCTATTTTAAAATAAAGTATTGGCCTCACATGCTTAGTATTATTTAGGGTGTATTTGAGAATGTAGATTTTGAATGGTAACCGAACAGGTAGCGTAGACTTCGTCAGGTAATTATTTACTTAATTTGACATTTGAATTTGAACTTAGTTTCTTTTATTTCCAAGTTTTTTAACTGTGTCCGAATAAACATCGATAGGGCTTGCCAACAAAAGTAAACTTGGTGGCGTCCAACCCCGACTTGGACTATTACTTATTTTGATTCAATTCCATATTCAGGTACAACAATATGGAACTTGATAGTGGGAAAAGATAAGTTCGAACCAACCCCCCGAGACGAGCTAGGCCTGGTGGATTGCAGAAGGTGCTGGTTGAGCTATTACGAGGACTGATGTTGACCGACCTACATGGTGGACATCTGATTGCAGTTTAACCTTTTGGTAAATATTAATTGGATAGTAATCTGTCGTTCAGCGCCATCTGCCAAGTGCCAAGTAATTTTATCTTTGAATTGAATATAACAAATTGGCAACCAACGCCAACAGAATTAGAATCGAACGTAATAACTGGTCGAAGGTTTTTGCCTTCGCAAAAATTCGACCAAATTTTATACCAATGGAAAAATCAGGATTTCAAGTTGCACAAATACCCCCGGTAACCAAGGACCGCCAGCAGCCTCGCCCACCCTCCCAAATACTCTACAAGATATCGCTGAGTGACTCCATGCGAGAATTGCATATTATGTAATATGGGAGTGAAACAGAGCATAATATGATCTTATTAAGTTATGTTGTGAAACACTGCTTGAAAGATTAGGTAGAACAAAGAGGCACTATATATGTGTATCCTCCACTGCAATCTCGAATCCATGCACATACTCAGAAACCTAGCTCCATCAGCACCACCGGAAGATTCAGTATTTTTTATGGAAAATATCACCTGTTCTCTTTCATCCGCGTTCAACGGCAATCACTAACTTTCAGCTCTCCCATCTGCCGCCCGAGAACCCTCCAAGGCTTGGTGATGGCCACCGTGTTGTCGTCCGCAAAGAGTGTATATTTTTCAGAGACGCGAATTCTTGGCAAGTTCTTAATATAGATTAAAAATAGTATGGAGCAAGTATTGATCCTTGTGGCACCCCAATGTTATCATCAAATTAGAGATCCTAGGCAGGTAACCCGGCTAAAACAACATGTAAGTGCACAATTACACACCCAACCACACTCAAAAATAAACACAACACAATTATCACTTAACTTAGAACCAGCCAGAGAAATAGCAAAACACACCGCCAAAGACAACCAACTTGAAAAACAACAGACACACATACGCAGACTCGAAGAACATAACCAACAATTACAAGACGAAACCGATAAACTAACTGAAAAAATAGTACAACTCAAAAAAGACCTAGACAAAGCTAACAAAGCAATAGAAAATATACGCTTAAATCAAGACAAATACCAAGAAACACTAATGAACACACTACACATAATTCACAAAAGCACTGAAAACATACAGACAAACACTAGCACACACACTCGCATATCACAATCGCCCCCCGCAGTCGCAGCCGCCCCCATGGAGGAAGAAATGGATACCATTTCTGACTCCGAACAGCCACCATCAAAGGAGAGGGAATTTCCGCCACTCAAACGGCCGAGGGCACAAAGTCCTCCACAAATCCAAACCCATAAGCCAAACCCTAGGCCAAATATTCCAAGATCGACAAATGTGACTACACAGGAGTCGATCAACAAACATCTGGGAGTAGCCCCCCCAGCCAGCCCCCCAGCCTCAGAGCCCCCGAAAACTGCCAAAAAATCCGATGTGGTGCCCATAATCATCAGATGCCCAGAGCACTGGGTAAAAATACATCAAGACATGTCGTACCCGAAAATGAATTTCGGAGACGTCAAGAAATCCAGGCTAGGGATCTAAATCACCCCCGCCACCCCAGGTGATCACAGAAGGATCACCACTTACTTGACCAACAAAAAATACCCATATCACTCTTATTTCTTACCTGATGACAGGAAACTAAACCTCATAATAAAAGGTCTCGACCCTCTCATCCCTATGTCGGACATCAAGGACGATCTCATTGCCAAGGGCTATTCCCCCCAAGAAATGTTCTGACTAAAAACCGGAGCAAGGAGAAACATCGCCACAGAACTCCTAAAAGTCCTAGTTCCCCAAAGCGATAGTAACCTCCTCAACGAAACTCGTATAAACTACATGCCAGTAGTTGTCGAGATTCAGAGAGGCAGCCAACATCGTGTGCACAATCAGTGCCACAGGTGCCAACAATTTGGCCACTCTATCACAAACTGCCACGCAGCCCCAGTATGCCACAAATGCGCTGGCAACCATCACTATAGGGACTGTAAAAAGTCCATAAATACCCCGCCAAAGTGTTGCAATACTGTGGGGGGAACACCCGGCAAGTTACTCAACTTGCCCGAAAAACCCCAATAACAAACAAAAACGACCCATCGCACAGACACGGCCAGTGAACAGTAACATCACCTACGCCCAACTGGCAAAACCAATCACTCAAAACACTACACAAAAATCTAGCACTAGCACTAACGCTAAAAACACAAACACACAAAACAACATCTTTGCACTGCTGACTATGTCCGAGGAGGAGATAACAGCAAAAATAAACACTATAACCACACTAATCCAGAACAACCCAACATTGAGATTATTCGCTAATCTCAATGGCTAATACACCTATTCACCTATACTTGATCAATTGGAACGCGAACTCCCTCTATCCCAAGAGATACGAGTTTGCGGAATATCTGATTGAGAATAACATAGACATAGCGCTAGTACAAGAAACTTATCTACGCCCACACACGCATTTACACGTACCGAACCGCGTGGGAGGTGGTACAGCCTTTTTTATATAAAACAGCATCACACATGACACTATACGCACACCACAATCTGAGATACTCGAGGTAACCAGTATCAAAGTCAGTCTAACTAACGGCGATATTGTGGTACACTCGGCATACAGACCACCACGAAATAAACTAACACACGCAGAAATAGAAAAACTAATCGATTACACATACCCGGTCTTAGCGGCCGGGAACTTCAACGCAAAACACAGGACCTGGGGATGTAGAGCCACGAATCTGAATGGCACTATGTTACTCAGGCCCGCAAAAACACTACATTACACTGTACTCGCTCCCACAGAACCAACACACTTTCGCGGCGAATCAGCCGACATACTAGACACTGCCATTACACAAAACATTCCACACAATGTTGTGATAGACAATCTGGAGGATTTATCTGCCTCAGATCATTCTCCGATTGGCATTACAATAAACAACATACACGGAAACGCACGAGCACACACGCAAACATTCATTCACTGGAACATTTTCAAATAACACTTAACAGATAACATACAACCAATACCACACAAAAACTCTAAGGAGGAGCTGGACAACCAAGTTGTAAGCTTCACCGAAGAGTTACAAACAGCACTAAGCACAGCAAAGAAAACAGTACACACAAGACAAAACAACCCATATACACTACCAGAAAACATAAAACAAAACATAAGACTAAGAAACAGACTGAAAAGCCGAGCCAAACTAACAGGCAACGTACAACTCAACAGACAAGGTTACAGACTAGCAAACACAATAAAAACGGACGTAAAAACCACAAAAACAACACATGGACGGAATACCTAACAACACTAAACATACAAAAGAACTCTCTATGGAGAATAGCTAAAACGATGCAACATAAAGGCAAGATGATATATCCGGCGATCCATGGCTTTAGGGGCATGGCGTAGTCCAGCGAAGCGAAGGCCAAGGCCTTCGCAGACTCGCTGGAGTCCCAATTCACCTTGGCAGATGGAGCGCAGGATATTGATCACGAAGCGGCCATAGAGAGATCATACAGAGCAATCATGACCGAAACTAACGCACACCCAGAAGACGAAACACAACAATCAAACACCGACGAAGTTGCGCAATTAATTGCACAACTAAACCCAAAAAAGGCTTCATGACTAGACAACATACAAAGAAAGCACTAAAAACCTACCAGACGTAGCAATACGAAAACTAACATACATAATAAACAAAACACTACAACTGAAACACTTTCCAGCATCCTCGAAAAAAGCAAAAATAATCCTCATCCCAAAACCAAACAAGAATCTAACAGTTCCACAACACTGGCGACCTATTAGCTTGCTCTCTACCTTGTGCACGCTAACAGAACGCCTCATACTAAACAGATTAAACACTCACATAACAGAACACAATCTAATCCCAAATGAATAATTTGGGTTTAGAAAAAACCACAGCACGGAGCTCCAGCTTGCCAGACTGGTTGAGAGTGCGACTAGAGGACTGCAAAGGCGGGCATCAACCGCAGTTGTAGCCCTCGACATCGAAAAAGCCTTCGACAAAGTGTGGCATGAGCGACTCATTCACAAACTATACACACAACATAACCTGCCACTACCCATAACACAACTCATTGCTTCTTTCTTAAAACAAAGAGCATTCGTCACCCAAATAAACTCTGAACTATCAACCACAAGACACATGGAAGCGGGAGTCCCCCAGGGCTCCCCGCTATCCCCAACACTATACTCGCTACTCACAGCGGATGTACACAGACACCCACACGTACAACTCTCAGTAACACAGCAAGACTCAAAATACATGTACAACAACACCTAAATTCCATAGACGACTGGGCAGAAACTTGGAACATCAAAATTAATAACGATAAAACACAGTCAATGCTCATTAGCAATAAACGTGGAATACCTGCAAATTTAAACCTAGGAAACACCGAGATAAGGTGGAACAAATCTCTCAAATATCTAAGGATAACCCTAGACAGCAAACTTTCATTTAATCAACACATTCAAAACAAAATTAACATAGGCATTGCAACAAAGCAAGCCTTCTTTCATTTAACTAACAGAAATAGTTCAATGCCAATCAAAAACAAATTACTACTCTACAACCAAGCTATCAAGCCCAAAGTCCTCTACGGAGCTATTGCATAGATACACACAAGCACAAAAAACCTGAAAAAACTACAAGTTTTCTAAAAGTAAACACCAAGACAAATCAGAAATGCACCATGGTACATTCGCAACACTAACATACACGCCGACCTAAAAGTCGAAACAATTAACGAACACCTAACAAACAGACATGGTAGATTCTTGGAACAAGTACTCAATCACACAAATCCACTAATAACATAACTTTTTGACGGATAAGACCGGCCAAGAAGAGGAAGGCTCAAAAGCCTACGAGAACCACCGTAAGAGGGCCACCATAAACACCCAAAAAACACATAAAAATTATATAAAAATCATAAAAATAAAAAAACCACCAAAAATAATACTAACACTTACTAACCCATAAAAAACTGTAGCTAAATACTACAGAAAAAAACCAAAAATAACTAACCCACTAACACACACTCCAAGATTATTGGATGTGGATGTGATTCCATGGTAGTGATACCTTGTGTTTGACGTACTTCTATCAAGTACTGTCTCAAACCGGCTTCCAAGGCATTGTATCAGAATCAGACGATCATCACGATCCGCTCTTTTTCTGAGAGGGCAAGAACCAGGTCTTTTATGATACCGATTCGTTTTCTCATACCTTCATGTTGTTTTGCAATAGGGCACACCTACAAAATGAATATTAGCTCGACCGGTCAACTGATTCAGCGATGTTCAACTTATTAGGTCTCATTTATGTACGTCATCCATTGTTCATAATCAGCTATTTTGTATAGCAAAATAAAGAAAGAAAACCAATCCTAAAATAGTACTTAGTGATTAGCAGGAACTATGGAATAACAAAATAATAATATATAATTTTTAATGTAGGTCATGCCGATCTGATAACTGTCCTTACTTTTAGCGTTATCATGCCAAATTATACGCTAATGACGTTTTAAAAAAAAACTAAGTTGCAATTATTATACGACGTTATCGTTTAAGGTTCCCGTTCATAAATCATAAGTGGATAAAGAAATTGAAGCGGAAAGTTCTGGTAACCTTAACCACCCATGGATTTGAACAATTTTTGCATATGCTATGAGAAGGGAATATTATTTAGAGTACTAGAGAAAAAAATCTGTGAACGTAAGATTTTTGTAAGAAGAAAGTTAAAAAAAGGGGAAAAAATATAAGAACGTTGCACATATTATTTGTATTCAAATCCTGAATTATAGTTAATAGCACAGATAGAAATCAGACTTAATTTTCGTAAAATTGTGGCTAACTATTACCAAATAAGAAATATATAATTTAAAACAATCCACTGGCTTAATGACACTATTTGATTCGGGAACGTAGGCGTTCAAGTTTACGCCCGTGCGTCCGGTCTGTTTTACATTTGCGAAAAGTGAAAAGCGAATAGGACTCCTTAGAAGACGACTTTTTACTTCGTTACAACGCTAAATTATGATACGAAGAAGGGCCTTTTTAAGGTCAAAATATTTCAAAGAATTCTCTGAAGAGGCCCCCAAACCCCAATAAATTCGCTAGAGAATGATCTTGGGGAATATACCAATACGGGAGAGGAAACGGCCAAGGAACTCCTAAGGGTTCACTTTGCCGGCTCACAGATAGTAGATCATGCTCAACCCATCTGAGCCAAAACCTCGAAGGGCGTCCAGGGAAGACTGGCAGACTTCGAAGGAAGTGATGAACTATCAGAAAATCAAGTGGGCAATAAACACATTCGAACCATACAAATCCCCGGGAATGGACGGGATTTACCCTATAATGTTACAGAAAGGAACTGAACTAATGTACAGGATACTCTGCAGCATTCTAAGAAGCAGCCTAGCTTTTGGATATATACCAAAAGCCTGGAGACACATTAGGGAAACGTTTATACCGAAACCTGGGAAAACAGGACAGGATACGGCAAAGTTCCTAAGACCCATAAGTCTTATGTCCTTTGAACTTAAGACACTTGAAAAACTTGTGGACAGGCATATTAGGGACGGTGTATTGGTAAACAGCCCACTTCGCCCCGACCAGTATGCCTACCAGACAGGTAAGTCAACAGAAACAGCACTCCATCAGCTGGTCAAGAGGGTGGAGGATACACTGGAAAACAGGGAGGTGATGCTGGCCGCCTTCCTGGATGTGGAGGGGGCGTTTGACAACACCTTATTCGTCTCAATAACCAGATCCCTCGGGCAAAGGAGAGTTAAGGGCACTTGCTGTCGGTGGATTAACTCCATGTTGAGGGGAATGTTGTAAGAAGCAACCGTCGCTGGGAGCGCGCTGGTGGCCCGTGTGCACCGAGGGTGTCCGCAGGACGGGGTGTTATCTCCGCTCCTGTGGAACCTGGTGACGGACGGCCTACTAGAGCGTTCACGGATGGGGGACACTGTGCACTCAGATATGCTGGTGACATAGTCATCATCACCCGAGGCAAATTTAACCCAACGGTTAAAGAGCAGATGCAAAATGCTCTGAACCAGACTACAAGATGGGTAGATCAGGAGGGTTTAACTATTAGTCCCAACAAATCTAACATGGTAGCATAGATGAATATAGCATATTCATCTATGATGGTAGCTTTTACTCGAAGGCACAAGGTGGGGAATCTAGGTCCACATAGCCTGGAGGACAAAACATACAGGTCTCGAAGGAGGTAAAGTATCTAGGGGTGACATTGGACTCGAGACTTACCTGGAACCGACATCTGGAAAATATCACCAAAAACGCGGTGGCATCACTCATGATTACCAGACGCTTACACGGGAAACAATGGGGATTAAGACCAGACATGATGTATTGGACATACAAAATGGTGGTAAAACCTTTCCTAACATACGCCTCTTTGATATGGTGGCCCAAGACACAACAGAAAAGCACAATTTCACAACTGGGCAAGGTACAAAGACTTGCCAGTCTAGGAATGATGGGGGCAATGCGGACCACTCCAACTGCGGCCATGGAGATCCTCCTGTACCTCCCGCCTCTACACTTTGTGATAAGGGGGGAGGCCAGGCTGGGGGCACATAGACTGCAGCAAACAATCACCTTTACTAGAAGGACGGGACCATGAAAACGGACCACATGCAAAAGCGATACTAACAGATCATTCAAGGTGAACATTCCAAGTAGAACCGAATGGGAAAATGGACCAACAGCTATCAGAAAGCAGGACCAAACCTGTTTCACAGACGGGTCAAAAACTGCAACTGGTACTGGATCAGGAATCTACTCTGCTAGTCAAAGTGAGAGCA